>VZSG01001166.1:113882-149700 GCA_013398315.1 Nothoprocta pentlandii | reverse complement strand
GCCCGCGGGCGAGGGCGGCGAGGCGCTGCGCGAGCTGCTCGAGGCCTGCCGCAACGGCGACGTGGCGCGCGTCAAGCGCCTCGTGGACGCCGCCAACGTCAACGCCAAGGACATGGCCGGGCGCAAGTCCACGCCGCTCCACTTCGCCGCCGGTGCGTGCCGCGCCGCCGGGGGCGGCTGCCCCCCGAGCCGGGCAACGCGCGCTGCCAAACCAGGGTGTGCCAAAGCAGCCCAATCCGGGGCGTTTTCCCGTGTAGCCCGAGCGGAGCTGCCCCTTTGGGCCCGGGGCTTCTCCAGCTGCTCGGCCTGGACATGCCGCCCCTCTTTCTTGCGGAAAACTTTGGCTCAGTGCTGCCCATGCCGGGCCCTGGGTGCCTCATGTGCCTTCCTGGCCCTCCGTGCTCATCCCTCCCCTCGGGATCCGTGTTTGGAGTGTGCCAGGGATGAGGGTTCCCATGGGCAGCGAGCGGTGCTGGGCCAAGGAGCAGGGGAACAAACGGGAGCTCTGCCCGCGGAGAGCAGGGATCGGGAGCCGGGAGCGGATCTTCCCGCTCCGAGGGGCTCACGGTGCTCCGAGCCCTGCGGTTTTCCCGGGATATATCCATGGCCATCAGCTCTCGGCTTGTCCCTATCCTTGTGAATCGTGCCTTATCCGTGAGGCAGCTGGAACCCCTCCGGAAAGCTGCTCCGCATCAGGGCCACTCGTGGGGCGAGCGCGTCCCCCGAGCCCCGCCGTGGGCGCCCGCGGTTCTAACCCCCGTGTTTTTAACATCCGTGAATCCCCCCGCAGGCTTCGGCCGCAAGGACGTGGTGGAGCACCTGCTGCAGACGGGCGCCAACGTGCACGCGCGCGACGACGGCGGCCTCATCCCGCTGCACAACGCGTGCTCCTTCGGGCACGCCGAGGTCGTGAGCCTGCTGCTGTGCCAGGGCGCCGACCCCAACGCCCGCGACAACTGGAACTACACGCCCCTGCACGAGGCCGCCATCAAGGGCAAGATAGACGTGTGCATCGGTGAGTGCCCGCCGCGCCGCGCGCCCCACGGGGAGCCTGCAGCCCCAGCCCTGCTGCAGCAGGGCGCCCTGGGCAGCTCCGGGCAGCCTGCTTGGGGAACCCCCTTGTTCGCCATCGTTACACGAGTTCAGCTCGAGCTCGACCTGGGATTAGCAGTAATAAGTAAAGCCGACCCCTTCAGTCGTACCTGGAGCTTGCCAAGTGCAGCTCTTGTCAGCCTGCCCCGTGGGTTTTCTCGCACGAGCGTACCCGCGTGAGGAAACGCGCCCTATCTAACCAGTGTGCTCATTGCTGCTCTTTTCCCCTTAAATTGAGACTCTTTTTTATTACTCTTGGGTCATGTTGAGCCTGTTGATCGATTCTAGCACAGTGGATCCCCACTGACTTGGATGAGACTGTTGAGAATTCCTTCTCAGGCGTGGAGGAAAACCCACAGCTGAGATCACGAACAGGATATTGATGTTGTATAGCGCCTAGATCCAGCTCGTATCTCTCTGCTTAAGGACTCTCACCATGAAGTTCCCATAGAGAAAGGTGTGCAACATATTATTGGCCCCATTCTCGCTTTGCTGCGATATTTACATCAAACCTAGGGAGAGGAGGCCAGAGAAAATCCGGTGGGATTTCTGCCCTTCTCCCTCTCTCCCTGTCCCGTGTAGCCCAGCAGCTCCGTGTTGGCACCTTTACAACTAAACCCAGAGGGGACCCACAACCGAACGGGCGCTTCCCTTCACACCCGGTGCTCTGTGACACCTCCCACGAGCTGCTCAGGGCCTGCAAGGGAAACCCCCACAGCCGCTGCCTGTTTGCCCTCCATGAATTCTTCGGGGTGCTCCAAGGCTTTGTCCCTCCTCTGCTGAGCTCCTCCAGGCAGAAGAATTCCCTGCCTGTGTCGTTCCCTGGGATTGCGGCCCTTCCTCCTTTATTTTTATTTCAAAGCTAGCACGTTTTCCAGCATACACAGGTCCTGGCAGGATGGATGGGGCCTCCTCCTAGGTGAATAAAGCCAACCGGAGGTATTTTGTGCCCAGGGGAGCCCCACGGAGCTGCAGGAAAGGTGCTGTGGGGCGTTGGGGTTGCGCAGCAGCCGGGTCTCGGTGGCGAGAGCGAGGGAAAGGCCGTCGTGTCTCAGCCTAAAGGTGGTCGCAGCCGCTATAGTGCCCACCTAGGGGTGCCCAGTCTGCCGTGCCCGGGTCTCCAGCTTGCGGGAGGGCGAGGGACGGCCGGCGGCGCCAGCTCCTGCCTCTGCTCTCCCCGCAGTGCTGCTGCAGCACGGAGCCGACCCCGGCATCCGCAACACGGACGGCAAGTCCGCGCTGGACCTGGCCGACCCCTCAGCGAAGGCCGTGCTCACAGGTAAGGCCCCGCTCCCGGCGTTCCCGGGCCGTCCTGCCCGGCCGCGGCCTTCCCGGAGCCTCCCTCGCTGCCCCCGGCACCGTCGTAGGGCTCGGCACCACTCCAGCCTCTCCCACTACCGGGGGCTGGACTGGGTGACCTCGGGAGGGTCAGTCCGTAAGGATTCTGTGGTTCGGTTGTGCCTCTGAGTCGCTGCCCTGCGCGTGGATCAAACTGGCCCTGATCCCTGGGGAAAAAGGGAGAACAGCTCTAAGAACAGCTATCCCAAAACTCTCGCGTTAGGGATTTTTACCCCACCGATCTCGGCCGTGCGTGGGCCGCAGGTCTCCCTTCAGACTCCTAAGGAGGGTCTATTCCTGTAGACTCCCATGTTGCCTTTCCTTCCTTCTCCCTCTTTTTCGCTTCGTGTGACACTCAGTATCGTGCAGCATTTTCCCCCTTTTTGGAGGCTGTTAGCTCCCCATTATTTTTTTCCCCATGAAAACCTTAATTCTGCGGCTATAACTCTGATTTTATGCAGCTGCACTTGTGGAAATGAAGTGTTGTAGCATGCTGGTAAAGCCTAAACGTGGGATTTATGAATCCCATTGGATCTGTATTTTTGTATTTATGGTCAGGTCTTTATTGGGAACTGCACAGCCCTTGGTGGCGCCTGGGATCACTGGGAAAGGCTGCTTAGGGCACGGGAAGATGGGGCTGGAAGTGTCCACACGGGTGCGGAAGGGGATTCAGCAGCTGAGCTTCGTTCCAGGAAATGGCTCTTTTCCTGCTGCCTATTTCTCCCGTTCTCTCCCTGGTCTTTTTAAGGGATTTATCCAGCCTTGGGGAATCCCTTTCGCTACATTCTCCAAAAAGAGAGTTTTCCAAACATTTTTCCCAAACTTTTTTTTTTATTATTATTATTTCCTTTCCTTTGAGGCTATAAATGTCTAAAAGGATCTTTCTTTGGGGGCTTATTTTAAGATACCTTCCCTTATTCCTTACGTGGCTTTGATTTCTTTGGGGGAAAAACAAAAACCAAAGTGATTTGCTAGTTCTCCAGCCCCTGGGGCTTCCTTAGTGGGGAATTTATGGCTGGGACTGCTCCGATCTCGCAGGAAATGGGTTTTTGCCAGCGTGGTAGGACAGCGAGTGCTGTGGGCCCCATGGGAGGGCTCCGGCGTGGCTCCTGGCTGCACTTGGGGGTCCCGGGCGCCTCATGTCTCGGGCTCTCCCGAGCCTGTGTTTGCTCCATCTCTCCCTTTTCCCCGGCATAAAGAAGCAGCCTTGGTGCCTGTCTGTACTGCAAGCTAATAGGAGTTACGCTGCTTGGTTAAAAATAGATTTTTGGCTAAAAAAAGCTCCAGCGAGCGGGGCTCTATTTGTGTCCTCCCGGGAGGCTGGAGGAGGGAGGGCTTGCGTGGCGCTCTGCCTGATTTCTTGGTTTACCATGGGAAGACAAGCGCCCTACGGGAGCAGCGCGGGAGCCGGGCCGGCGGCAAACGGGCCGGCTTTGGGACCAAGCCGCGTCCCAGAAACATCCCTTAAAGATCCCAAGGAAGTAGCTGGGCGATGCGGGGCGTTTTATGCCCCGGGGGGCGCAGGTTTGAGCCATTGGCAGCTGTGGCTGGAGCCCTCGCGGCGCCGGATCGATGTGGATGATGAAGACCAGGACCGGAATCGGGTTTTCCTGGTACCTGCACTGGTACCTGCACTGGTGCTTAATAATAAGCTGCAACGGAGCCGTTTGCCCTGTGTTCCTGCCCTGGGGCAGCTACTGCAGGGAGGTAGTTGGAATTGCACATGTGCAATGCAGTCTTAAAAGGCCGTAAGGTAAAGATTTATTTATTGATTTATCTATTATTTATTTCCCCCTCTCCACGGCAGCTATTTCTGCTGGTTTTCTGGCCCCCTTCCCTGCTCGTGGGGGTGCCTCGGGTTGTGCTTTGGAGCTGCCCCTCACAAAGCAGGTAATTCCCACTGGCCTTTGGCTCGCTGCGCTGCCTTGTGCAGGTGTTAACAGCATGGAGATCCAGCGTGCTCTGGCGCTGCTGAGATTCCCTTAGAATTCCCAGGTTTTGGAGCCTGCATCCAAGCAGCAATACACGTCCACGCCGCTTCAACTCCAGCGGTTAAAGTGTTGCTTAAATCCTGTTTTAAGCTGGAGATGGGCGCTGGGTTACCTGGATGAGCTCTGCCAGGGAGAGCCGTGTCGCTCGCTCCGCGCCGTGCCGTGGTTCCTGTGGTGCCACCTCGACGGAGCCGCCCGGAGAGTCCTGCGAGCGCCGGCTCAAAGCTGCCTTCGAAAGGCCGGATCCGCCCTTGGGCTGGTGATTCCCGCCGTGGGTGTCCGGATGGAGGGAGCGCCAGCGGCTCCCTCCTCCAGCCAAGGCCGCCTGCACGCTCGCTGCTCCTCAGTGTTAAATGCTGAAGGGTTAGGCTGTCCTTGTGAGAGTGATAAGCTTAGCCTGCACTGCTCCCGGCTCCGGGGGGATAAAAGCGTCTCCGTGGCTGGAGGAGCAGCCCTGGGATCGGAGCAGGTGGCTTCGGAAGGCCCCTGGATTCGCTCAGTGCTCACATGGCTCCAGGCTGCTCTAAGCGGGAACATCCTGAGGGTTAGGAGCAGTCTTAGGCTAGTCAGGAAACACCCCGTGCCCGGAGGAAGTGTCAGCAGGAGCGAGGAGCACGCCGCGTGTCACGGCAGAGGGAAAAGTGGTGACTTCCATTTCCTGGCACCTCACCTGCCGCTGTGAATACCAGGGGGTTTTCCAGAAATTTTCCGCTGGTTTTCCAGAGGCTTCAGAGCAAAGCTGGTGCTTTAGCTGATGATTTTGGGCACCAGGGCTGGAGCAAGCGGTAGAATTTCCTGGATTCTCTGCTGCTTCCCTCTTCCACCACGAGGGAGATGCATAGGAAGCCTGTGTGTTGCTGTGGCCTTTCCAGCTCCCGCTCCGTTAGGCCCACGGAGCCATCAGCACCCGCGGCTCGGATCTCAACGCGCCCGTGGGTCTGTGGAGACGACCTTGTTTCTGTTGAGCGCAGAAGTGATTTAGTCCTGCCGTTTTTACTCCGTGCACCCAAGCCGGGTGTCGGAGGGGCTGCTGACCCGCCTGAGGTTAAAGCTGTAACGTGGCCACGGCACGTGTGGGCACTCGCACAGCCCAAGCCCCACGGACACGGGGGTGACGGGCCAGCCTGCCCCATGGCTCTGGGGCAGACCCTCGGGAACGCGTCCTCCCCGGGCATTCCCGCTTCCCTGCTCCGCTCCTTGGCGCTCGCCGCAGGAATGAACCTTGCTGGGACACGAGTTGTACCCAGCAGCGCAGGTGAGGTTTATAGCAGGGCGGATAATGCCTTAATATGTTCTACCCCCTAAAATTATCCTGGTGCTTTGCACGGATTCCCCACCTTGGAGGCTCTCGGGCGTCCTCTGCGTGACGAGCGTGGCTCTGTCTCTCCCCTCCCTGCTCTGCAATTACCGGTGGCTGAGCCCGGCTTTGGAGGAAAGAGCTGTAATTAACCCTGTTGGTTTAATGCTGTTAAACCTCATCGTGGCTCGTCGCTGAAGCCCCGCGGGTCGCGCAGGGCGTCCTGTAGCTTTCACCTTCCTTCTCTTGCCCTCGCCGCGGCCTCGTGCTCCCGTCCGCCCCGAAACGGAGGGTTTCCCCCCCGTGCCCGTGCCTGCGGCTCGGCCCTGCTGCCCATGGAGTCTGGGAGGCTGCGGGAAGCGGCGCTGCCCCGTGCCAAAGGGAGCGACCCACGGAAATCCACGTACGGGATCCCCTCGCTAAGGGGCTTCTCCTCAATCCAAGCTGGGTTTCCCTATGGAAGTGAAATGCCTTGGGCCCAGCGTTTCCCTGCGCTGGAGCGGAGCGGAGGAAGCTGCGCCCCAGGTGAGGCCGAGCAGCGATGGCTCCAGCCCTTCCTCCTGCCCCTCATCTTCCTCGCAGCCTGGTGGCACCACTTTGCCAGCCAGTGCACGGATGCACAGGGGGATTTGCCTCGTTTTACCACCAGCTCCACAAACCTTAAACCCCCATCTCCAGTCTCGGGGTGCAGTTTGTCCCCTGCAGGAATCCAGCCCCACCCGGCTGCGCAGCCGGCTCTCGGGAGCATCCTTGCTCCCCGGCTTTCCTGGGATCCCGCACGCGAGCGGCTGCTTCGGGAGGCTGCGGGAAGCAGCACACGGCTCGGGGAGCGGGGCTGGATTGCCGCCGCCTGCCCTTTGTCCGGGCTCCGTGCGGGATACAGCGTGCAGGGAGGGGGCGCGGGGGGAGCCCGTTCCCGCGGGAGCGGCCCCATTGGAGCGGGAGCCGCTCGGGCGCGCGCGTCTCCAAGGCGCTGCGAGGCGGCCGCCTCACGTCACCGTCACCGCCCGGGCGCCGCTTCCCATTCCCCCTCCCTCCTCCTCCTCTTTTTTTTCTCCTCCTCCTCCTCGTTTTCCTAATCCCGAATCCGCGTCCTGCTGCGTCTCTCCGGCTGTCTCCTGCCGGATGCTAACAGCATGATATTTTGCAACCATTTAGGTGAATACAAGAAGGACGAACTCCTGGAAGCGGCGAGGTGGGTGCCGCGACGCGAAGCCCCTTCCCGAGGGAGGGCTGCGGATAAAGGGGGAAACGGGAGATTTTTCCTTGTTTTCCCCCCAAATCCCTAGCATTATGGCAAGGCCGAACGCGCCGGTGCTGTTTATGTAACTGAAATGCTGGGATCCCCCCCGCCGGCGTGGCGATGGGGTTAATATCAATTGAGGCTTTCTCCGCCTTAAGCTCCTGAAATCCTATTTATGGGTTTGCGGCTGCTCGTTTTAGGGGAAAATTGAATACTGGCAATTTTTTTTTTTTTCCTTGCTACCTTAAAGCTGATTTTCCAAATATTCCCTATGGGAGCAGAGCAAAAGGAAGCCCGTATTGCAGGGATGCTTCCCTCCTCTCCCCGGCAGCCCCCAACCAAAATGGTTGTCTGGAGGCTGTTTGGCTCCTGAAAACCCACCGCGGCGCTTCGCTGTGGCCCTGCGCGCTTGAGGAGCCGCAGGCTGCGAGGAATCCCTGCTCCCTAGCACGGGAATCAGAAAAGGGCTTTGAGCAGCTCGGCAAAAGGAGCCCGGGGAGCTGCCGGGGGAGGAGAAGGCACCGAGCGGGGTTTGTGCGTCGCCTGTCGCAGCTGCAGCCTCGACACCCTGCCTCGCGTCTGCCCTCCGCTTGCAAGCGCTCCGGCGCTTCCGCATCCTCCTGGGCTGCGTATAAACATCAATGTGGGATAGCTACCCAGCCCCTTAATGCCTTCTATATAAATACCAATACGTTAGCTGTCTAGCTTCTAGCTCCTGAATGCATTTTAGATAAATATCAATGTCTGATCGCTTGCTGTCTAGCTCCTTGGCACTCATTTATTTGTTTATGCAAAGAGCCACGGCTTTTTCTGCTTTTTTTTTCTTTTTTTCCTCCCCTTTTCCCTCATGCCCTCTGCATTTGCAGGAGCGGTAATGAAGAAAAACTGATGGCTCTGTTGACTCCCCTAAATGTGAACTGCCACGCGAGCGATGGGCGCAAGGTAGGTGGATGCCCCCCCTTTCCTCTTGCTGCTCCTCAGGAAGGATGGATTTTAACCCCCTCGGGAAGCCCCGATGCATGAGCCACCCTGCAGGGTGTGGGGGAAGCCTCTGGAGTGCCGTGTGGGAATGAAATGCCGTTTTCCCTGATCCTGGCGGGTGCGACAGCTTGGGAGTAGGGAGCTGCTTCTAAATGTCAAGGCCCGGCACACACCCAAAGCGAAACCCCGGGGGGCTTTGATGGGAAAAGCAAAATAGGCTCCTGCGCGTGGGGAAAATCATGGAAAAAGGGTTTTTTTCCTCCCCGTGTGTGAGCAGTGTCTGGGTGAGGGCGCTGGTACCATCCTTGGCTCCTGCTGCGCTCGCTGCATTTCCACCAGCTGATTTATTGATGTGATTCTGCGTTTTCCTGGCCTCGACCTTCTTGTCGCATTCAGCTTGGTGTGCAGGGGGAGCGTCGGAGGGGGGGAGCTCAGGAATTGGGCTGGGATCGGAGGAAGCGACGCCGTGGGGAGCAGATCTTGTGATTTATGGCGCTTTCGCTGCCTCACGAACGCTGCTCTGGGCAGACTGCTGCCGTGGCAAACTTGGGTGCCTGTATCCGTGTATTTATTGGTGTTATATGTATGCGCACGCACACCTTGTGCCAGAATGTTCTCAGCCTGCATCCCCGGCAAGGCTCGCTCGCATGGAGAGCTGCAGCTCCCTCTCCAGCCCTGGGGCTGCAGCAGGAAAAGCCCGGCTGCTTTTCCTTGCATTTTCCCCCCTTTATTTCCCACGCAGATGATGCGACCTGCCGCCTGTTCTGCAGCCGCCCTGCAGGGAGGGTCGCCTGTCAGAACGCGGCTTCCTTGTGAAAATACCCGTTTCTGGGCACAATTTTCCAAACAGCTCTTGGATGGTGATACCTGGTGTTTGAAAAGGCACCTGTAGCTCTTGGTTTTCCCTCTCCTGTGTTCAAGGAGCTCGCGGTCAGACGCTGCTGTGCGTTACTGCAGGGAAGCGCCGTGCTGCAGAGCAGCCCCTTCCCACTGAGCAGGACTCCATTCCTGACGATCCAAGGCCAAAGGCCGAGCTGGGATCGCTATTCCCAGGGAGAGGAATGAGCCCTTGCGGATGCGCCACCATCTCGCGTATTCATCGCTTGAAAATGGAAAAAAAATCTAATTTAAAAATCCCTGCTAAGCTAGCGGAGGTTGTTTGTGTGTGACTGCAGCCTCAGGTTGGTTTGACTAATCCGTGTGTGGAGCTCAGAGAGCGTTTTGCCTTTGGAATTAACCCCTTTGGGCACCCTGGTGATCGGTGTCTGCGTTTGGCTGTTGGTAGCACGCTAGCTGTTAAAACACACGGAGAATTCAGGTGCCTCACCATTGATTTGAACAAAAAGCTCGCGGAATGGCTTGGGTCTGGAGCGGTGGCAGCCTGGCATTTGCAGGAGATTGCTCCTCCTCGGCGGGGTCAGGTCTAGGTGAGTTTCCCAGGACTTGCTTTTGAGTATTTTAAAGCAACAGGGCCCTTCCTGCCTGTTACTGCAACCTAGAGCTCTGTTAACCTGCACTGGGAGCTAGCTGCGTGTCCGACCTGGTGGAATAATCCCAGCTTCCATGAACTCCAATGGGCGGGTAGAAGGGCGGTATTCCCATGCAGCATGTCCGGGGCAGCTGCACCCTCTCTTGGCTCCTTTCCCTCGGGAAGCGGCTCCTATGGACACGTGGGAGGCGCCCTCATGCCCTTCCCAGGTGCTAATCCTTGCAGCTTCCCAAACTGGTCTCCTTGGGGCTTGCTCCTCCACCTCCATTTCCCACCTACAGGTAGGTGAGTAGCCCGATGCCCCCTCCGATCCCCCTATGGGGGCTCTGGTGGCTTGAGGTTGGGTGGGATTGCGGCTTCTCCTCCTCCTCTCCTGCCTTTTCCCTCGTGATGTTACGTACGGCCATCCCAACGAGGAGCCACCGCGTCCCAGCGGTGCTGGGGGAGCTGTGTCCCCCTGCCCAGGGAGAGGCTCCCGTGTGCTGCAGGGCGCCGGGTTTGCAGCCTCTGCCTCGGCACTTTGCCCGTTCCCAGCCGTCTCCCTGAGAAACCCCGCAGTTGGGAAGCAGGGTGGCTCGCTTCCCGATTCCCGCACCCGTGCGGAGCCGTCGATCTGTGTTCTCCCAAGCTTTCCCTCTGCTGCCATCAGCCCCGGACACCTCGGCAGAGGGTCTGTTGCGCTCAGCCTGTCCCTGGCAGGAGGAGGACACCACGTGTCGCCCACATCTCTTGAGAAGGCTCTTCCACCGGCTGGAGACAATGAGCATTTTATCTTCCTGAAGGTTTTCCGCCCTTGCACGTGGCCCGTGGTGGTGCTTGAAGCACCAGAAGCCCCCAGTTTGTGGCTTGTCCGCAGTGGGATGCGATGGAGGAGCAAGGAGCCGTCCGCGAAACCGGATTCACGCTGGGCTCCGTGTGTGCGCGGATCCTCGGGCTTCCCTTCAACGGTCTGACCACAACCAAGGGTTTGACTGGAAGAAAAGGCAGTTGGATTCAGAAGCCTGCTGCTAGCTGCTGTTGGCTAACAAAATGCTGCCCCCACTTGCTCTTCTTCAAACACTCTTGTCTCTGTTGACACCGATGTCCATCCACAGCCCGGGTGCAGTTACCTCTCTCTCACGTGCTTCAATTCCAGCCTTTGCCAAGGCCCATCTTGCTCCCAAGAAGGAGCAATTCCAGGAGGATTTATCGCTCCTTCCAATTGCTTTCACTCATCACTGCTCAAACATTGTTTTGCCTGCCTTATTATTATTATTTTTACCTTTTCTGACAGAGCTGCTGATGCTCTTTTTGAGGGATGCCATCCTTCAAGAGCCATACTGGCTCTTCTCACCTCATCCAGCCCTTCCATACGTGGGTTGCTGATATAGCTCCATACATGAGCTGCTAACGTAACTGAAGGCAGTGCTCACTAAGAGTTTGGGGATCGATGTGGGCCTGGAAGACCGGAGCTGCAGTGTGACAGGGCTGAGCAGGCAGCAGGTGCTCCGTGAAAGGCCAGAACGAGCCGTGGTGGCTCGTGATGATAACGGCGGCCTCGACGAGGGAGCAAACTGAGGTTCCTTGGGGCATCTTTTCTGCACGCGGGATCAGCGACACGTTTGTGCTGATCACACAGACCCATCTCTTGAAATTTCGAAGAATGTGGCTGAAATATCGACGAGCGTAATTGTTGAGTTTCGCAGCACAATAAGGCGGAGCGCGAGCCCCTTTTCTGCCGTCTCTTGGCCCTCTTTGGCAAGGCAGATTTCTTTGAATTAGTGCTGCAGAGGAGCAGTGAAATCCACTTGCCTGGATTATAAAGGCATTAAGCCCCAAGCCCTGCGAGTTATCACTGCAAGGAGCGCCTGGTAAATCTAATTTTGTGAATTATTTTAGGGGCTTTTCATGTATATATTAATGTGATTCCGAAACGTCAAGTATAAATATGTTTTTATTTCACCACGAGCGCCGGAGCTGGGAGGCAGCCGATCTCCACACGTCGCCCTGAGCTGAGCTCCTTCTTGCCTAGCGTTTAGTGGGAGCCTGGAAAGCTCTCGGGGTTGCAGAGGGAATAGCCCAGTGAGTATATCCCAGAAGGAAAAAATTCCTGCCTTCTTCACGATGCCCGTGACACTGAAAGCCTGAGATGTTGCTGCTGGGAAGGGGAAGAGGGAAGAGGCAGGGAAGAGCTCTGCTGCCTCTTGTGCCTCTTTCCGTGCAGTCCCGGAGCCTCTCGAGCAGGGAACGATGCTCCTTGAGATCAGGTTTTGCTTCCATATCCGTGAAGCAGCCTTCACATTTACGTATATCCGTATGGATATTTTGTTGCCTGTGTAGTTTTCCAGTGGGATGCAGGTCTAAAGGCCGATGAGCCCAAGGCACCAGCTGCCGGTGCCGGATCCGCTAAGGAAGCAGCGAGAGAGCAAGGTGCTGGGAGAGCAATACCCGGAGGGTGTTTTTAAACACATATATATAATTAACTGATAGCCCGGTTTAATCTCCCGTATTAATAGGAGGCGATGAGGGCGGTGCAGCTTGCAGAGCTGGGTCAGTGCTTGGGAAGTGTTAGATCCGCCCTGCTCCTTAGTGAGAACGCGATGGAAGTCCTTAAAAAACAGATATTGCACCGAGCCAGGACCCCCCTGCTGCCCTGGGCATCCCATCGTGGTGTTTTAAGAGCTGCAGCTTACCTAGGCCTGGCTTAACATGGTGGCTGCACAGGTCGCGTGGAGCCCTGTCTGTGTTTCATGCATGGCGCTGTTGGGGGTATGAAAGGGATGTGTTGGGAGATAAACTGCAGCAAAAACTTCCCCCGGGAGCCCCCTGCTTTTCCCTGCCTCGGGAACGCGGCAGGTGTCGGCAGGAGAAGCGAGGCCCTTCGGACGGGGACAGCTTCAAAGTGTCCCACTGGAAGTGATGCGGAGCGAGGAGCTCGCCGTGGCGCCGGGGACGCAAGGTGCCGCCCGTGACCGCGCGCTCTGCCTCTCTCCGCAGTCCACTCCCCTGCACCTGGCGGCCGGCTACAACCGCGTGCGCATCGTGCAGCTCCTGCTGCAGCACGGCGCCGACGTCCACGCCAAGGACAAGGGGTAAGGGACGGCGCCGCTCCCGCGGGAATCGTGCCGTGGCGCCGCCTCCGGAGGCGGCTGCGGAGTGCGGCGTAAATCAGTCTTGGGGGAGCCCTCGTCACCGATCAGCCGGGATTAGGCCCGTCTGCAGGCCCTTGTGACGTCCCCAGTTGCTTTCCCGCTCCTCATCCTCTGCACAGGCTGCCCTGTAAATTCCTGGGCTTCTGCCGCCGCTTTAGGGAAGCGGGAGCAATAAGGAAGACTGGCGTAAAGATAAAGATACCTTTACACCGGTGTAAAGATACAGCTGTAAAGATAAAAAATAAACAGTGCATAGTGAGATAAGCGCAAATAAGATAAAATAGGTTGTGCTGCCAAAATATGCACAAAATCAGGTGGATGCTTTTCCTTGAAAAGGCTGGATCTCTCCAGCAGCCGGCAAATCTTGTTTTTTAAATATTAATATTGTAAAATTTGCTTTCTGCTTCTCTCTGAGAGAGAGGAAATAGCTCCTGCTTCTCGGAAAAACGCTGCTCAAATACTTAGTTGTTCCCTCTCTTGGCGCAGGGGTCTCGTGCCTCTCCACAACGCGTGTTCCTATGGGCACTACGAGGTGACCGAGCTGCTGCTTAAGGTAAGCGGGGGGACGGGGGGGAAACTGCTGCAGCCCTGAGGGCGGGCAGGGGCGCGTGGGCTGCTTAGGCCCGACCTAGAGCTGCGCGTGCCAAAAGAGCAGCGAAACGCCCGTTTTGTGGCGGCTTCCTGTTGGTTTCTGTGACCACACGCGGTGCTCGCCCCGCAGCACGGCGCCTGCGTCAACGCCATGGACCTGTGGCAGTTCACGCCGCTGCACGAGGCGGCCTCCAAGAACCGCGTGGAGGTCTGCTCGCTGCTGCTGAGCCACGGCGCCGACCCCACCTTGCTCAACTGCCACGGCAAGAGCGCCGTGGACATGGCCCCCACGCCGGAGCTGCGCGAGAGGCTCACCTGTGAGTGCGCACCGCATCCGGGAATCCCGCGGGAATCCCGCGGCATCGCGTGCGCCCCGCATCGTTCTCCTCCCAAGGGCCCGCCAAGGGGGAAACACGGCCCCTCCTGCAAGGAAAAGGTGGGCTCTGAGCTGCCCCTCTCCCGCCTGCCACAGGCTTCGGGACAAGTTTGCTGCCCCCCGGCTCAGATCAGCGCCCGCAAAAGCCCTTCCAGGCTTCTTTTCCTTCCCTATATGTTCCGTTTTTCCCCCTGGAAAGGACATTTTCCGTGGGAAAACCCCCCTGGGATCAGGAGGAGCCATGCTCTAGGTGTCCCTGCTGGAGCAGGGCTTGGACTAGGTGATCTCTAGAGGTCCCTTCCAACTTCAACGATCCTGTGATTTTCCACGTCCACTGATCGTGCCTGAATTGTGTGTGTTAGCCCGAGCCTTTAACCAAATCTGTCATCCTTTTGATGGAAAGGGCATCCTCCCTTTGCCTGCCCTGAATAAGGCATATTTAGCGTGTCATTTGGAATGATACGTTTATTTGTTATTTGGAGGTTTAGTGACACTTGCGTTCGGTGCAGTGCTTACAAAGCAGTGTGAATCCTGTTTGAAATGCCCTTGGTTGGAAGGAGGCCACGAGTGCAGGGTGGCAGAAGGAAGCTGCTCTTGGCACATTTCTAGACAGGTTGTGTCTAGCACCCAAGTTCAGACCTTAGCCTTAGACCTAGCTCTACCCTAACCCAGCCCTTGATAGGTATGAGGGGAAATGCTTTTCCATGTTTATTTCCTCCCTATTTATTTCCCATGGTTATTTCTCTGTACTTAAGGGCTTTTCCGAGCCCGTTAGAGCTGCCTCCCCCCAGCAGCATTGCCCGGGGGGACGTGGCTGAGTTCTCAGGGCGCCTCTTTCCCCCACAGACGAGTTCAAGGGACACTCGCTGCTGCAGGCCGCCCGAGAGGCCGACCTGGCCAAAGTGAAGAAGACCCTGGCCTTGGAGATCATTAATTTCAAGCAGCCGCAGTCGCACGAGACCGCCCTGGTGAGTTCACACAGGCAACCCGTGGCTCATGTGCTGCCAGCACCAGCTGGGAGCTTTATTCCGGGATTATTCCGTTCGTCTCCTGGGATGGAGGATTTGCCGTCGAGCACTTGGTGTTTTAGAGTTAAACCATTGTCACGCAGATAACACTATATAATTGTATTATCCTTCTGTTCCCTTCGTTTCTTCTGCTTTCCTCTGCCTCCTGCACCATGGGCACTTTGCCTCCTGCACTGTGTGTTTGCCAGGGCCGGATTCCATCCAGGTGGCCCAGTGCTTCCTCAGGGATCCTTGTGGGCAAAGGTGGAGGCCGGGTTTCCTTCCTAGGGTGCCAAAAGCATCGGTGTCTCTTCTCCCTATGCTGGACTTGGCCTCCAACTGAGGAGCACGATGGAGAGGGCAGTGAGGGCAGGAGGATTCCTGCCTATTAGTGCATGTGTTAGTGTCTGCAAAGCCTCCAGAATGATGCCATTCTGCAGAGCAAAAGGTCTTTCCGGGTTTTCTAAAGCCTGCCTCTGGAAAACTTGGATGTGCCCCACTCACGGACAGCAGCGTGAAAGCCCAAGTGGCAGTTACAGGGAAAAGGGAGAAAAAATAGGTATCGGTGCCATAGCTGTTTTGTCAGGGGCTTCTCGGGGTCTGTCCTGGTGTGAAGGCTCTTGGTTTGACACTGGAGAGTTTGGGAGAGTTTGTGTCTTTACTTCTTGTATGTCCTTTATTTGGTCCCTGTTTGTCCCTACATCTTGTCAACGCGCTTGGCAACATCCCACTTTTTCCAAAGCGCCGGAGCTTCCGGAGGGACGTCGCTTTCCATGCGGGACAGCTCCGTGCTGCTCCCCGGCCGGCGCCTCAGTTCGGGCCGGAGCACGACGGGCCCGTCCCGGCTCCGCGTGTCCCGTTGGCCGGTGCCATTCCCGGAGCGCGGCCCCATGGAGCTGTCACCCCCGCGGGTGCCGGGGCCCTCCCTGCGCCCCCAGCCCCTGCTCCCTGTTTTGCAGCACTGCGCCGTGGCCGCCGCACATCCCAAGCGCAAGCAAGTGACGGAGCTGCTGCTCAGGAAGGGGGCCAACGTCAACGAGAAGAACAAGGAGTAAGTTGCCCAAATTGGCCCCTTTTCCAAGGGGACGCTCTCACGTTGGGAATGCCAAGCTAATTCCTTCCGCTTTGTTCCCCCCCAGCTTCATGACACCTTTGCACGTTGCAGCCGAGAAAGCTCATAACGACGTCATGGAGGTTCTGCATAAGCACGGAGCAAAGGTGGGTGTCCTGGGATACATTTGCTGTAAGGCAGTTGGATGAAACTATACGGAAACTAAAGCAGTTGGAGCACTGTGTGGGTTCAATAAATGCCAGTTTTTGTGACAGCTGTTGCTTGTCCCTCCGTGCCCCTTGCATGGCCTGTGTTAAAGCATATTTGTGTTAAACCAGTATAGGATATTCCATTTAACCATGAGGTCTCCTCTCCACACGCCTGCCTGTAGGAGAGCTCATTCCTGGATCTCTGATGCCCTTCTGTAGCTGTTTGATAGTATCGTGAAGTGACTTAATGGCAACGCTGGGGTGGAATTTCTCCCGCCTGGGAGTCCTCGTGTGGCACCATCTCAGCAAGAATCCCCCAGGGAGGACAGGGGGGCCGGGAAGAGCCATCCTGTTCGTTCACACTGTGAATTAGCCTCTTCCCACGTAGCAGTGGGAATCACCGAATGGCATCAGCTGCTCCTCCCAGGTTGGGATCCCGGGCGAGCTTGCTGAGGGGCCCCTCAGTCCCTGCATCCAGGTCCCTGGGGCCTCCAAGTAGACTTTGCAGCACTGAGCACAACCCTTCGTTAGGAAAGATAAGATTTCCTTTGCCCGTAGAAACAGGTTTATATGGATCCCATATCCCCCATAGCTCCCTTATGGGGGCTTCTTTTATGTCCTGAAGCAGAGCCTTCCAATTGGGATCTGAACTGATGGAAAATGCACGTGTGGGTTTCCATGGGATGCGGATCATTTGGGCTTATGGAGCACTTGGAATGTCCCGCTTGGGATGTGCTCTGGAGTATTAATTAGCTATTAATGGTGGGATTAATGACTCCACAATGTTCATCCTGCTGCTGTGTTTCCATGTGGCCCCTTGGTGGTGGTTTCGCTGTGGGTGTTTTCGCCCTTAGTGTTACCTTTTGGTTCTGGCTGTTGGGGCATTCCTGCTTTTCATATAAATTCCCACCTTTTTGGAGGGAGGAGGTGCATTTCACCTGCCCTAGAAGGTGTTTGCAGATGTGCTTAGCCCCTGGGTCTGGTCTGGTCACGTTTGTGACAAGGTTGTTGGCCCCAAGCTGGTAAATCCAATCTGGTGGGAAATAGCTTTTTCCCCCCCCTTTTTAAGCCTCTGTTATTCGCTGTCTTTCTGTGATGGGAAATGGAGACGCTCGCAGTTTTATAGCCGCCTCTGTGAAGGCCTTGCAGGCAGGTTTCTGGTGTGCTCCTTAAAAAAGCAGCGCCCTTTCACACCCTCGTTCTGCCCCGTTATGCCATTGAATTGGGTAGAACTACATCCAGTTGATTCCCTGCCTTCAAAAGCACCTGAAAAAGGAGGAGGAAACGGGCTGTCTGTATCTAGTCCCTCTTTTATTTTCCCTCCTCCATGGAGCTCTTCATCCGACCCTTTGTTGGGCTCTGGCGTTGGGCGAGTTCCTCTTCCAAGGATGACTCAGGGCCATTCCCATGGGGCTGCAGCAGCTTCGGGTGCTTTGGTTCCTTGTTTCCCTCCCGCTCCTTTTCCATGCAAGTTTGGCTCCTGTTGCAAGGTCTTTCCTCATCCCACTTGCTCACCTGTGTGTTCGGTCACGCAGAGGAACAACCTGCCTTATTAAAGGAGAGAAAAGCACGTGCCGCAGATTCCCTCCGTGAGCAGCTTCCCGCTGCCTGCAGCGCTGCCCTCGGGTTGTGCTCAGCGCAGAGGGATCCGGGATGAACCGCAGGCTCTTTATTCCCCTTGCTGTTAAAAATCGGGGACGGGGGAGGTTTGGGGCGAGCGTGCCGTGGGGCTGGCGCCACGATGACCCCTCTGTCGTGTGCTCTGCGCCCCGCAGATGAACGCCCTGGACACGCTGGGCCAGACGGCGCTGCACCGCGCGGCGCTCGCCGGCCACCTGCAGACCTGCCGCCTGCTGCTCACCTACGGCTCCGACCCGGCCATCATCTCCCTGCAGGGCTTCACGGCGGCGCAGATGGGCAGCGAGGCCGTGCAGCAGATCCTCAGCGGTGCGTAGCGCCCCGCTCGGCCCTCGCCGCGCTCACCGGCCCTCCGGGCTCGCCGAGCGGCGCCCCGCTCTCCTGCACGGGGTTCCCGGGAAAAGCAGGGGGAAATCAGCCCCCGCGGGCGGCTCCGTGGGGAGAAGGCAGCGGGGTGGCTTCTGCAGCAGCTTCCAGCTTGGCAGGGACCTGTTTCTCTCGCCAAAGACACAGAGAAACACTGGTCGTCACCCAAGCGTTGGAGCTTCCCCTTCCCGTGCTCTGCTCTCCAGCAGAGCGATTTTGCTGTCCAAGCTCTCCAGACACTGCTTAGCAAACACTATAAAATTAACAATAAAAAGTAAGTTTTTATGTGCATGAAAAAGAGGAACAGATATTTGAAAAGGACAACGTATGTTTGGGTAGGTGCTCGTGCTCCTTCATGCTTTTCCCCGTGCATCCGTTGAATGCTTGCAAGCAGGGAGAGGGGCTGCATCAACAGGTCCGTGGATATAAGGCGCATGTGACGTGTGTGGGGTGACCCACATAACTGTGGGATTCGCCTGTACTCCGAGGGGAATGGATATGCAGGTTCCTGAGGAAACCAGAGCTGGATGGTAACTGCGTTTCCCCCTGGTGTTTCCAATAGCTTTGCCTCCAAGCAGACCAAAAAGAGGCGTTTTTACAGCCCCGCAGGGAAGGGCCTTTTTGAAGCGTCCCTCCCCTCCGGGGCTGTATGGAGCTGCCTGGGGAGGGCAGCACAACCTGCTCAGAGGGTGCCTGGAAGCATGGAAATGGGAGCGGAGAGAAAAGAACCAGGGAGAGGGATGAGGAGAAAGCCACCGGCTCCCCTGCTGCCAGAAAGAATGGGAAATTGGTCTCAGAAAGAAAGGAAATCTTTATTCTGAGAACACCGATTGGATTTTGCTTGAAAAAACTGCTTTTTGCCATTTTTTTAATGAGACTTAACTTCACGCGTCAGACAGCGCTGTGTTGAAATGAACCGCGCTTCTCTTGCACACACGAAGCTGTTGGAGACAGAGAGGTGCAAAAGCCAGAAGGATGCAACCCCAGAAGGCAGCGTAGGGTTGTGGGCACCGTGTGCTCTCTACGTGCCAGAAATGCTGAGGTTTTCTACCAAATAACATTGCACATTTCATTTTGGGGAGATTAGTTTAAAAAAATCCTGTTTTTTTCCGAATCCTGGGGTTCCTGGGGTGCCGTAACAGCGCCCAGGCCGCGGAGCCCGGCTCGCGCTTGCAGCACGTGACGTTTTCCCCCTCGTTTTGGTGACGTTTCCCCGTGGCGTGGGCTGCTCGGCTGGCCCTTGGCGGCGCTGCCGGCCCCGGGAGCGGAGCTGTGAGCTCACAAGCAGGAGGGCAGCCCTGTGGTGAGGTCGGGGCCCGGCCTCGTGCTCGGAGCTGCCCTGGGGGTCGTGCTCCCGTCCGAGCAGCGTGGCTGCCCGCAGCATGCCAGCCAGCGAGCTCCTTCCTTAGCCGTCCTCCAGGGCCGCTTAGAAAATGCTGCTCTTCTCGCTCCTCAGAAAGAGTGAGTAGCTGCTTCCCTGGGAAAATCCTGCCGTCTCCCCGGGCATTTCCTGGGAATCCCTGCCACTTTTTCCTCCCTCTCCTCCTCCGCCTGCAGTGACCCTGGAGGCAACAGGGAGCCAAAGGCTGCAGGCAGTGACAGAGCAAATCACAAGGCGAGAAATCAGGGCTGCAAAGAGCGAATGTTGTGTCTGGCTGAAGGGCTGAGCTGGGCTCTGTCCTCGGAGAACAGTCCTCCCTCTGTGCCTGCTTCCCTTGCTGGGAATATCGGCACTAAAGCTTCCCGCTTTAGCCCAAGACGAAACCGTTTCCTTGCCCTTCCCATCACATTACTGGAAATGCTGGCAGACTCCTCCTTTTTTGCAGTTTGGAAAATGTATTCATAAAATGAAGCAATCGTAAAGAAAAATAAAAATAAGTCCTTTTTTCCTTCTGCAGAGAGCACACCTGTGCGCACATCCGATGTGGATTATCGCTTGCTAGAAGCATCCAAAGCGGGAGATTTGGAAACTGTGAAGGTACGTTGGGGCAACGCGTTTTAAACCGTGCTTACACCTCCACTCGGGCCACAGGGTCCCAGTGGCAGCCCCAGCATCCCAGCTGGGCTTGGTCCCATCTTCCAGCCTTGATCTGTGGGCAGAACAACTCGCCCCGTCTTGTACACGCTGCCAGCTTGAACCTCCGGCTGGTGCATGCGCAGATATTCCAGCAGTGCCAGTCCTGTGCTCCAGGAAATCTGCCTGGTCTCCTTCAGTGCCCACCGCTTTCCGCAGGCAGCAGCGAAGCTCTGCGTGGTACTTGGTGCAGAGACACTTAGAGGGGCTTGAAGCTGCTGCCCAGTGGCTTGGAGGTCCAGCCTAAGTGTATTAGAGAGGCCCTCTCACTGCTTCCATCATTTAAAGCCTGTTTGCTGCAGAAGTGTCTTAAAAAAATGTAAATTTAGAGCTATAAAATTGTAAATTTAGAGCTGTATTTTGAACCTTACCTATCCGGAAAGAAATTTTCCGGGAAGCTGACTTCCAAAACGGGGTGATAAACGTCAATAATGAAACTGGAGCTATGGCAGCTGGCTTGGGATCAGGTTTTGTGCCGGGGAGGGGCGGTTTGGGGCAGCTCGGTGTCATTCCGGGGGCGCCACGGGGTGTCCTTGCCCTTGCAGCAACTCTGCAGCCCGCAGAACGTCAACTGCCGGGACCTGGAGGGGCGCCACTCGACGCCGCTGCACTTCGCCGCCGGCTACAACCGCGTCGCCGTCGTCGAGTTCCTGCTGCACCACGGCGCCGACGTGCACGCCAAGGACAAGGGGTGAGCCCCGCGGCCGCTCCGGGCCTCCGGAGCGGGTGTTCGGTGCTCGCTCGTCGCTCCAGGGACCAGGCTTGGCGCTGCCCGTGAGTCACGTGCAAGGCGCACGTGCGCGGCGCTGTGATTCAGGCCCCTGCTGTCCATCACAGAGCCATCGTGCCCCGAGGCAGCCTCTGGGGTGCTTCACGTGCTGTGAAACCAGCCTGAATGGCATGAAGTGAATAGTGGGATGCCCTCTGACTGGTTCTGTCGCCCTCTTTGCTGGCTCCTGTGACGTTACTCGGTCAGTTAAGCAGCAGAGCCTTTACAGAGCTTTCCTTATTGCCCAGAGGTCGTGTAAAATAGCACAGGATAGCTCTGCTTGACCCTTCACTGCTCCGTTACATTGCTCCAAGGGAGCAGGGCGCTGGGAAGCCTTTCCCACCCTGCAGTCCCAGGTGCTCTCCAACAAAAATGTCCGGGCATCTTTCAGTGATGTCAGTGCTCGCTTTGCGCTTCAAACCCCTTCGCTGGCTCCAGGTACCTCTTCCAAACTCAGAACACCAGCGATTCTTCCACTTTATCACCACTGGTAAGAGCATTAACATCAGGCTTGCAGCAGTAGTAACAGTTGCTGCTTGTTCAGAGTTTAGTGGCCTCTGGGACAGGAATTGGGCAGGGAGAACAGTTCCCATTTCATACAGACCTTGACAGCATGGAAATAAAGTGGTGAAAACCGCAGAGCCTGGGAGAGATGGGTGATGCCTGCTGGAAAAGGGTGATTTCTCCCTTGGAGACTGTGCGCTTGCGCTTCGGCTTTGATTCTCCGCTGATTTTGTCTGTTCTCGTTGGCCAGCGGCCTGGTGCCCCTGCACAACGCCTGCTCCTACGGGCACTACGAGGTGGCCGAGCTCCTGGTGCGACACGGCGCGTCCGTCAACGTCGCAGACCTCTGGAAATTCACCCCCCTGCACGAGGCGGCGGCCAAAGGGAAATACGAAATCTGCAAGCTGCTTTTGAAGGTAGGGCACCTGGGCTTCCCCGGCATCTCCTACGGGCACTTGTGCCCTGTTTTGCTTGAGATCAGCAGCAAAGTTAGCAAGTTCTTCATCGGGATAAGTATCGAACTTATTTTTGTCTTGGGATTGTTGGGTAGGTTCTCCCATAAGGTAAGTTCACTCTGTAAAGATTCACGGATACGTTTTTCCATTACCTTAGTCTAACACCCTCAGTTGATCATACCAGCCAAGTAGTGCCAGGCTCAGGCAAGCCAGAAAAAGCTGATTTTGTCTAAAGAGGACCGAAAAACCACCCCAGACCTGATCCTATTCCTCGCTTTCTGGAAGAGTCATTGCAATTACATAGCCCTTTGCAAGTACTTCCACGAGGCTCTGTGTTGCAGAGTAACTGAAGGTGGCTCCTAGAAAGTGCCTGGCATTTGAGAAATCAAAACCTGCCAAGTTCATGTATAATTTAGCAAGCTGCTGCAGGAAATTTAGGTTAATAGGCCATGGAATAAGTGTAAGTACATGGAGGAACAGGAAAAGGCTTAAGGGTGGTGGCAGTGAGGGACCTGAGTTTGAGAGATGTTTTAATGTAGGGTCGTATCCTGCCTTGTGATGGCAAAAGGGAGCTGGAATTTGCTCGATACCCCTACCAGCTGTTTTAGCTGCTGTTTTAGCTCTCCTGCTTCATGTCCCTCTGGGAAACAGGGATCAGTAAGAGTCAATTTGTTCTTGGAGCTGCATCTTTCCCTGGCGTGTGTGTGTCGCGGGCCGCTGCAGAGCCCTGCCCCTTGTGCCCTTGCCCGTTAGTGCCTTCCCTCAGTGGGCAAGCTGGGCTGGCAGGGAGGCTCGTCCTGGCGCGGGGAGGAGGAGCTGCCTGTGACAGGCTGCCCCGCGTTGCCCTCGCAGCACGGCGCCGACCCCACCAAGAAGAACCGCGACGGCAACACGCCGCTGGACCTGGTGAAGGAGGGCGACACGGACATCCAGGACCTGCTGCGCGGCGACGCCGCCTTGCTGGACGCCGCCAAGAAGGGCTGCCTGGCGCGCGTGCAGAAGCTCTGCACGCAGGAGAACATCAACTGCAGGGACACGCAGGGCAGGAACTCCACGCCGCTGCACCTCGCAGGTGGGTGGCGCGCGGGGCGCCTCTGGCTTCGGCCTCGGAGGAGCGGGAGATGGGGCTGCCCTAGGGAGGGCTGCCTGCAACGGAGAGGCGTATCCGTGACAGCTGTGATGCAGTTATTGGGAAAAGAGGAGCTTTCTCCACCTAAAAAGGGCTTTAGCTTTCCTGCCTTTGCCTCCGGGCCATCCCCTGATCCCTGGCTTGTCCCGTGTCTCCTGCAGCTGGCTACAACAACCTGGAAGTGGCAGAGTACCTGCTGGAGCACGGCGCCGACGTCAACGCGCAGGACAAGGGCGGCCTAATCCCCCTTCACAACGCGGCTTCCTACGGGGTGGGTACTCGGGGGACTCCCGGGGCTCCTATCCCGGAGCCCGGGTGGCTCCGAGCCGGGGAGGAGGCAGCTCTGCCCCCGCCGGGCTTTTCTTCCCGCGGGATTTTGGCCGGCTGGCGACGCCGCTGCGGTGTCTTGCAGCACGTGGACATCGCGGCGCTGCTGATCAAGTACAACACGTGCGTGAACGCCACGGACAAGTGGGCCTTCACGCCGCTGCACGAGGCGGCGCAGAAGGGCAGGACGCAGCTGTGCGCCCTGCTGCTGGCGCACGGCGCCGACCCCACCATGAAGAACCAGGAGGGACAGACGCCCCTCGACCTGGCCACGGTGAGTGCCGGCCTCACGCCGCCCTGCGGGGAAGATCCCTATACAATCCGTGGCTCTCTCCGTGGCGCCAGGCACCCTCGGGTGTCCCCGTGCTGGGATATACAGAGATGAGCATCTCCAGGGAGCTTCCTCTGCCAGGGATCCAAGTTTTCTCCTGCTTTGGCCTGAGACCTTAACATGGCTCATGGCTTAAGGTTCCTTTCTGCGTAAGGGTTCGCTCCTGGCATCAGCCTTCTTGCTGGCAGCAGCGAGCCCGTCAGAAATGTTCCCCGTGTCGTTGTTGGTTATTTCAGCATCCCAGGATTATTGGTGGTTATTGGCCTTTTCCTAAAACTGGCACCCCAGCCCTTTCCGTTAGTGGTAGTGGTGGCAGGCAGTTAGAAACCCTAACAGAGATGCCGATGTTAAATGTTACTGATGGCTCCTGGAGAGAGAATGTGACCAGAGTGGGTGCTGTGCCCGCTGCTGATGCGAGTCCCTGCCAGCGAGCACTGACGTGTGTGAGCAGAGCTCAGGAAATGTCTTTCAGAATAAAGCGAGCTCTGGGAGGCCTGCCTCGCCACGGGACGCGTGGAAACTCGGCTTAATGCCGTCGCCGCGGGGTCCCCGGCGCCCTTGGTGGCAAGGGGGCCCCGACGCGACGCCGCTTGTGCCCGCAGGCGGACGACATCCGGGCCCTGCTGGTGGACGCCATGCCCCCCGAGGCGCTGCCCTCGTGCTTCAAGCCGCAGGCCACGGTGCTGAGCGCCGCGCTCGTGGCGCCCGCCGCGCCCTCCTCCTCCTCGTCCTCCTCCTCGTGCCTCGCCGCCGCCGGCAGCATCGACAGCCTGGCGGGGCCGCTGGCCGAGCTGGCCGCTGCCGCCGCCTCCAGCGCCGGCGACGGCGCCGCCGGCACCGACAGGAAGGAGGCCGAAGGTGCGTGGGGGCCCCCCGGGAATTCCCACGGGGAATCGGGGGGCGGTGCTGCCCCACGGCGCCTCGTGTGATGGGGAGCACCTCAGCCTGGGGTACAGCGACCTGTTTCTCGTGCTGCAGTTGCTGGTCTGGACATGAACATCACGCAGTTCCTGAAGAGCCTCGGGCTCGAGCACCTCCGGGACATCTTTGAGACGGAGCAGGTGGGTGCCCTGCCGCGCTCCTGGCTGGCATGACCCCGGGTTTTAAAGCCAGGCTCAGCCCGCAAAGCTGGGTGGTGTTTTAATTCCCTCATTCAAACAGGACAAGGAGGGACAGAAAAAACTATGGAGAGACAAATATAACCAGAGAAGCAGTAAATGAATCAGCAAGTGCTTTACAACGGCCATGTGTTCTCAGAGAAACCATGGGAGGCTCTGTTAGTGTTTGACTCGCACGTCCAGTGGTTTTCACTTGCTTAGAGAAAAAAAAAGAAAAGCAGTGCCTGCCAGTGCTGCCAGTTTGACCAGTTTGACTCGTGATCTCAGGGTTATGCTGGAAATTCTGCAAATTCTGAGCCTGGGCTGTCAAAGCACAACGAGGTTTGGCCAGTCGAAGGGCCGCCCGTGGCACTTGTGTCTGGCAGAGGCTCCAGCTGCAGCCACAAGCTCCATAGGGATGGTGGTTTGCCGGGATGCAGCAGCGCGGTGGCAGGTCGGGGTGACGCCGCAGCGTTACCGGGACTTGGGGAGTTTCCAATGCAGCCCCTGGCCTCTGCTCCTCACCTCTTGGGAGGGCTCAGGAAACACTTGCTGAAAGCTAATGTGTTGCTTAGGGGAAAAGCAGCTCCAGCTGTACTGAATGTGGCAGAGGGGTGGCTGCAGCCTGGCACGCTCTCTACTCCTGTTTCCCTTCTTACATACAGAGGGCAGGCGTTTTTCTTTCGTTTGCAATTGCCTCTCTTAGTTCCAGACCAGCCTGTGTGCTGTTCACCTTCCCATTCCCACATTTCCAGAACTTCCCTTTGCAAGGCTGGCTTCATTCCCCCCTTTTCTTCCTTAACCCCCGACCTGTTTTTAAAATCCCCCCTTGCTAATAAGGTTTCGAGAAGGAAATGGGCTCTGCTGCTCTTGCATTTTGAAGCTTTCGTAGCTCCTTTCATAGCTCCTTTGAAGCTTTCATAGCTCCTCTTGTCCTCCTGGGGGAAATCAGCCCATCCCCATGGTGCTGGCAGTCCAGCAAAGGCTTTTGAACCAGGTTGCACCATTCCTTGCTGCTTGCTGGGCTTCCCATTGCAGTTCCTGTTTGCAAGTAGGTTTTGTGTGAATGCAGGTGCAGTCTGTTTCTTGCAGGTCTGAAAAATACCATCTTGGCACATAAGTGCTTTACAGTAATAAAAAGGAGCCTTTTGCCTGGCCTTTATATCCTACTCTTAAAAAGAAAAGCTCCTCTGAGCGTGCATTTCATTGCCTGCTTTCACCAGGAATCCGCACGGCCTTGGAGTTTGAGACAGGTTTGGCAGAAACAACACGCAGGTGTGTGAAAGCAAGTGGCTGCGAGTGCCTGTGCTCCCAGTGCTGCTCATCTGCAGAAATAACAGGCTGGGTGGCAGTGGCTGGATGTACACAGTAGGAGCACCCTCCACAGGGAACTTCCCAAATACGCAGCACTGTAAAACCTGGGAAAAAAAACCTGGAATTCCACACTGTTCCCAGGAGTCGCCTGGCCTTAGTGTTCTTTGCCTTCTGCTTCCACGTGAGGAATAGGGAGGGATAGGGAGGTCTTGCCAGGAGGTGGCAGCAGGTAGGAGCGCCACGAAGCACCAGTTACACAAATATGATCATAGCACAAAGCATTTCTTCCCATTTCCTGAAAGGATCAGGCTTCAGCCTCGGGAATAAGGCATTTTTGTGGTGTGTTCACCTCTGCAGATAACCCTGGACGTGCTGGCGGACATGGGGCACGAGGAGCTGAAAGAAATTGGGATCAACGCCTACGGACACCGCCACAAGCTGATAAAAGGCGTGGAGAGGCTTCTGGGAGGACAGCAAGGTGCCCACGACCTCCTGGCCATTTAGCCCTGAGTGCAGCCTCCGGTTGCCTCCTGTAAATGCTGCCTTTCCCCCGGCCCTGAGGGAGCCGGGGCGCTCCGTGCCTGCTGCCGAGCCCCAAACAGGCTCCCTCCTGCTGCCTGTAAGGCTCCTGCTGCCAAGGAAATCACCCCATGTGCTGCAATGATGCTTCTGGGCTCTGTATTTTGCATTTCCTGCTGCACGGGGCTGACTTGAGAAGAATCGCAGTGATACTGGATAAAAACAGAGCTGGGGCTGTTTTCTCCTGCTATCCATTTAGTTTTCTTACCCCTCTGATTCCTCCTCCCGGCAGGCACCAACCCGTACCTGACGTTCCACTGCGTGAGCCAGGGCACCATTCTGCTGGACCTGGCTCCCGACGACAAGGAGTATCAATCCGTGGAGGAAGAGGTACTGCCGGGATCCTCCCTGCAGCCCTCCCGGGGCAGCGCCTCCATAAACACCTCCTACATCCCCTGTTAAATACTGGCACCCGTCGGCCTTTTGTCATGGGCCCTTTATTCCCATGCCAGAAGTGTCACCGAGTTGGAAGCCAACAGAAAAGGGGCTGTTTCTCCCCTCTTGGTAGTGCTGGACCTAAAGATAAGGGGCTGTTTGCACATAGCATCTGTCAGAAATGATAAAATATGTTTTCATCTGCGAATTGTACAGCTCTGGCGTGGAAGTTAGACCCTGTAATTGCTTTATTTTGTTTTATTTTATTTTTTTTGAATATAGCCCTGCTAATTCAATGCTAATAATGATGGAAGAGCCTTTTGCTGCCTCCTGCCCAAGCAGGTTGGAGCCTGGCCTGAGTGACAGTGCAAGGTGCTCTTGTGTCATCGGGAGCTGGCTGCAGTTTTACCTCCCACGAGATAATTTTGAGAGGGGGAAAAAAATTCCAAGCAACAAAAAAAGCCCTGAGGCTTTTGGGAGAGTTGAGGCTGGAAGAAGCTGAGGATTCCTGTGCATTTCTGCATGTTGCTCTTCCTCCATGGTGGTGCAGTAGGACTGGGGGGCTTTTAGAGCCTAGATATTCGCAGCTGCTGCCAGTGTAGCCGGGAATCTTTTTTGTTTTTTATTAGAAAAGTCTAAATCACAGAGTCTGCACAGCATTTTCCTGTAGGCTTAGCTGACAGAGAGGGGCACCTTTCTGCCCGCGCAAAATGGGATGTTTGTTGGCACTAAATCACTAACCTAACGTTGCTGCAGCTCTAAATATCCCTTGAAGTGATCCAAGGAAGTTGGCCCGAATACCCTGGGGACCTGCTAATGACGTAGGATTTCTGCTTTTAGTGCAGGCATCTTCCTGTCCCTAATAATGCAGCCCTAATATCTGTGCAGACTAAGGTCTAACGTAGACCTTGGGCTCATTAGAAGCACCCGAGTTGTTACTCCAAAATGGTCTTTGTGTCTGCACATAACTTCTTAAAGGATAGATGTTTTTCCTTTCCAATTTAAAGCAGCTTTTTTTTCCTGTGTGATTTTGATAGCAGGTTTCAATATTCTCCCCTCTCCTATGTAGTTTTTAGTGAGAGATTGGGTGATTTAAAGGCAGGGTTACATCAACGGCCTTCTCCTTCAGCACGTACTGCGTTGGTGCCTGAAGAAATGGAATTTACAACTGAAATCTCTTCTTTTCTGGTACTTTGTAGTTCATTTTTGAGCATTTTTAATGCCTGTTGTTGCCTCTGTAATGCTGAGATCTGCAGTGGGTGCCTGGCGCGGCTGGCGAGCTCCGTGCACTGATTCCCCGTTCTCTTCTCTCACCCAGATGCAAAGTACGATCCGGGAGCACCGGGACGGTGGGAATGCTGGCGGCATCTTCAACAGGTACAACGTCATCAGGGTAAGTGGCAAAGCTTCCAGCTCCGCACGTCTCTGCTCCAGAATTGCTCCGTTTGTTTAGCGTTTAGCGTGCGTCAGACGTCAGGAAGCCCAGCTTGCCCAGCAGAGGAGGGGCTTTAAGGCAAGCTGCAAACCCCACTGCCTCAAACGTCTCTGGTGGCTGGGAGGCTCAGCCTTAGCTGCAGGACTGCCCCGATATTTTTATTGTTATTATTTATAAACCATTGGGGTGCCTTAGTGCCAGCTCTGGGAAGCTCCGTCCCCGTTGCTGCTAAACCGCCCGCCGGGCGCTGTTGCTCGCCCTGCAGATCCAGAAGGTGGTGAACAAGAAGCTGCGGGAGAGGTTCTGCCACCGCCAGAAGGAGGTGTCGGAGGAGAACCACAACCACCACAACGAGCGCATGCTCTTCCACGGTGAGGAGGCGCGGAGGCTCCTCGGCAGGGCCTCCCCCTGCCCTGGGAGTCGCTGGGGCGAGGCAGGCTGTATCCCACACGTGGAGGGGAGCTCGCAGAGCAGCCTTCCCCGCACGCGGACGTTCCCTGTGCACCTTCTGTCCCACGTCCCCATAGGAAGGGGGCTGGGGGTGTCCGTCCCGCCCCCATCCTCAGCAGCACGTGGGGAGGGGGGTTATTGCCTTTAATAAACGTGAGCAGGGGCAGAGCGCCCGGGGGGGCCGTGGCGGGGCCGCTCCGCGTGCGGAGCGCGGCGGCTCCGAGCGGGGCCGCCCGTGACCGGCCCGTGCTCCGCAGGCTCCCCCTTCATCAACGCCATCATCCACAAGGGCTTCGACGAGCGGCACGCCTACATCGGCGGCATGTTCGGAGCCGGCATCTACTTTGCGGAGAACTCCTCCAAAAGCAACCAGTACGTGTACGGCATCGGCGGCGGCACCGGCTGCCCCACGCACAAGGACCGCTCCTGTTACCTCTGCCACAGGTACGCGCCCGCCTCACGCTGCCCTTGGGCTGGGCCTAAGTGCCGCAGGGCCCACGGGGAGCTCCAAAGCTGCGGCTGGACGCTAAGGGCTGCGAGCAAGTGGCTGAAACAGCAAGGCTCAAGGCAAAGCTGGAGGAAAATGTCCATTAAAGCCCTGCTGTCTCGGTGCAAAGCCGTGGGGTGGGTGGAGGCCGGGAGCTTTGCCCCAGCTTTGTTTGGCACCAGCCCAATCCCCACGCGCCCGCCGTGCGCAGCCCGCAGGGCCGCTCGGACACCTGCGGCTCCCGCCGGGGCGCTCACCTTGCCCGCCTTCCCTGCAGGCAGATGCTCTTCTGCAGAGTGACCCTGGGCAAGTCCTTCCTGCAGTTCAGCACCATGAAGATGGCGCACGCGCCGCCCGGCCACCACTCGGTCATCGGGAGGCCGAGCGTCAACGGGCTGGCCTACGCCGAGTACGTCATCTACCGCGGAGAGCAGGTAGGCGGGCGGCACCGGGAGAGCCCGGATAACCCGGCACCGCTCTGCTCCCTAGTCTGGGGGGGCTGCAGGATCACGTGAACTTGGGATAGAATCACGGAATCCTTGTGCTGGGAAAAGACCTTCCTTCCAAGAGCTCATCCACTGGGATTCGGAGCAGCCCTAGGACAACCTTTTGTCCATGCTGAATCCAGGCGAGGCCGCTAAGCGCTGTGACCGGGCAGGTCCTGAAGACCTCTGAGCACGGAGCTTCCCTTGGCACTTCCCGAAGGAACCAGCTGGTTCCTTTGCTCGTTTATCCTCCGAGCGCAAATTGCAGCCTGTACCCGGCAGGAAGCAGCTGGTGGAGGGGCCTGCGGGTCCCCCGGCACCGGGGCGAGTGCTCGGCTCTGCAGGCCACGTCTGTGCTCTGCTCTCCTGGGTCTGCTTGGGGCTCTCACCAGCTGTGAGCACCCTGTGTGTGAACCCAGGGTGCTGCAGCCTCGTGCTGCCTGTCCCACCCACGGTCCCAGAGGGTGGGCTTGGCCTTGCACCAAGTTGTGTGGTGATTTGGGTTTTTTCTTGGCTTGCTTTCAGGCGTACCCGGAATATCTCATTACGTACCAGATTGTGAAACCAGAGGCTCCCTCACAGACAGCGACAGCAGCCGAGCAGAAGACCTAGTGCCCGCGGGGCAGCGCAGCGGGATGCGACTTCACTCTCGGACTGGACGGACGCGTCTTTCAGAAAATCCGTATCCTATAAAATTCCTACAAGGCCGGAAAGCAGCTGTGTGTGCTGTGTGAAGCACCGCTCCCTCGCTGTGAACGCTGAGCGAGCAGCTGCCCTCCCGCGGGGCCGGCGGCTGCTGCTCCCGCCGAGGGAGCTTTCCCGGGGGCTGCCCTGGCCGCCGTCCCCGAGCGCGGAGCAGCCCCATTGCTCAGCCCCATTGCTCGGGGGGAGCTGGGGAGCGCTGCTCTGCAGCCAGCCGGCCTCACCAGCGCCGCCGCACGCGAGAGACGCCCGGGACGGGACGGGACGCGCCCGCCCGTCGCCCTGTTACTCCCTGGTTCCCGCTCAGCACGCAGCGCCCGCTGGACGTCCCCGAGAGCCCGGCCGCCTATTTATTCTCCTTTTGCACCCTGAAGCTGAGCCCGGCCCGGCCCGAGGACGCTCTGCACGACGGTGACTCAGGCCGGCGCTGCCCGTGACGCTCGGGTGGGAGGCACCGGCGGCAGCGCCCGTGCCCGGGGCTCTTCACACGCCCTCCGAGCGGGTCCAGGGCCTGCGAGGGCAAAGGGGGAGCCCCCGGCCGCTCTCCTGCACCGAATCCAGCGGGAGGTACCGACGGAGCGACCCGGCCTGCGCCGCTCGGCCTGGCTTGGCTGGGTGCTGTCTGGCCGGCCGGCTCCCCGGGGAAGCAGCGCCATCCCGCCCGCGTCCGTCCCTCCTTCCTTGGTGACCTGCCTGGACGCCGCGTGCTCCTTGTGAGCGGATTCCGCGGATAACGGGCGGGCGCTGGTGTTTGGGCTGCGTGTTGGGGAGCGTTGGCGTTGCGGGGCGCCGGCCAGGCTGGGCAGCGCTCGTGTGCCCCTGGGCTTGGATTTTGGCTCAGTGGCTGCCAGGGTGTTTGGTTGTGTGGGGGGAAAGGTGCTCGTGCCCCCCGGGGCCCTCGCCCGGCCCCCTTAGAGCAGCCGGCGCCCGGATTCCTGCTCGGAGCGCGCGGCAGGATGGACGTAGGGAGCGGCCTGCCCCACACAGGCAGGTCCCGCAGCCCAGGGCCTCCATCCCCCGGGGATGGTGGAGGCTCCACAGCCGCTCCGGCACCTCCGAGCGGGCGCCCCAGGAGAAGGTGCCCACAGCAGCCGGCGCCGGAGGCACCGGAGGCGGGGACGGACCCTTGGGAAGCCCCTGGGTGAGCAGAGCCCGGCCTCACAGGCACGGGCCCAGCGGCCCCGGTGCAAAGGGTCCCCGAAAAGTGGCCGTTGGTCCCCAAAAAGTGGCCGTTGGTCCCCAAAAGTGCGCCAGGGGAGCTGCTGGATCTGCCCACGCGGCCGCTTGCGGAGCCACCGCGGAGCAGATGGAGCTGGCGAGGAGGGGGAGAACAGGGGGCCCCGCAGCAGCCCCGGCGCGGGCAGGGCTCCCTCGGGACCCCCCGGCAGCCCCCCAGCCGGGGCAGCTCTCACGGTTTCCCCTCTTCTTTTGGTGTAGCTCTCCTTCCCAACCAGCCCCGCTTCCTCTCTTGGTTGCCCCACACCGGGGGCGGCGTTTATTTATTTCCTCCTCTTCCCCCTCCCTCCTTGGAAGGTGATGGTGATGATGATGGTGATGAGGGGCAGGTCCTTGGCCGCCACAGGCTTGGGCAGCAGCTCTGCAGCGCCCCAGTTTGGTCTCTCCATGTGCTTGGCCCTGCGTCTGATCTGCGATACTTGTAATAATAGTCTACGGTCCAATAAACACATTTTTGAAGAGCTGCCGCGTGCGGAGCCGAGTGTTTGAGGGCCCCCGGACAGAGCGGCGCCAGCCCCGGCTGCTGCAAACTCCTTTATTTCCACGTGCTCCAGGTCGCCGCCTCCCACCCCCCCACCCGCCCCCAGGCAATAAATAAAAACTTGACCTCTAGAAAAACAAAACGGCAACGGTAATAAAATAAAACCACTCCTATGTACAGCGGGGGCCCTGCTGGGGGGGGGGGGCTCCAGCCCCGGGGGCCTTCGGCCTCCTCGCACAGCGACGGGGGACCGTCGTCATCTTCAGCTGCCGCCTCCCCTTGCTCCTCGCTCGGCTCAACCCCTCCGGGCCCCCCGTGGGGCAGCGGTGGGGAGCACCAGGTAAGGGGGCTGTGGGGTTTGTGCGGGGGGGCTTTCCCCTCCTCTTTGTTAATCCAGGGCAAGGGGAGGATGGAGAGAGGGGAGCCCCCAACCAGCGCCCGCAGCAGCGCGGAGGCAAGGGAGGGCGCTCCGCGGCCGCCCGCTAGCAGCTGGGCGACGTGGTGATGGGGCTGTGCAGGTAGGGCAGGCTGCCCGGCACGGCCACGGGGAAGCTGAAGACGAAGGGGGCGGCGGGGGCGGCCGACGGGGGGCTGGCGGCCGCGGCGGCGCACGACGTGGCCAGCACCTGCGCCTCGAACTGCAGCAGCTGCCCCATGAAGCTGAAGTTGGGCGAGATGACGCTGCGGCGCTGCTTCACGAACTCGAAGGCCTCGTCCAGCCGCACGCGCTGCTTCATCATCAGGTAGGCCAGGCAGATGGTGGCCGAGCGCGAGATGCCGGCCTGGCAGTGCACGAGGACGCGGCCGCGCCGCTCCTGCACCGCGTCTGCAACGGGGACGGGCGCACGGGGCGTGAGAGCGGCGCCCGACCCCATGCCCACCCGCACAACCGCCCGCCCGCCGGGCCCCTCACCGATGAACTCGATGGCCTCCATGAACCAGGAGCTGATGTCGGCCTTGTGGTTGTCCTCCACGGGGATGCTCTTGTACTCGTAGTGGCCCTCGAAGTGGTTGGGGCAGTCGGGGGAGACGTTGAGCAGCGCCGTGATGCCCAGCGCGTCCAGCATGTCCCGCCGCGCCGCGTGGTAGGCGCTGCCCAGGTACAGGAAGGGCAGGATTTCCACGGGCCCGGCCTGGCGGGACAAGAGGCGACAGGAGAACGGCGCCCGGAGGCCCCGTCACCCCGATGCCGCGTCGGGGGGACCCGTGGGCGCAGCTGCCCCCAGCGGGCCGAGGTGCGGCCGGGCCCTACCTGGTCGTGCAGGGGGGTCCCGCAGGAGCTGCAGCCCAGGTCGAGGCCCTCGGCGCCGGCGGGGCCCGGCCCGCTGCTCAGCGACTTGCTCTGGGAGCAGAACTCGGGGTACTCGGAGGAGAAGCGCTCGTAGCCGCCTGCGGGGAGACAGCCCGAGCGTGAGCCCGGAGCCTCCCTGGATGAGGCTGCAGGGAGGCGGGGAGGGAGAGCGGCCTCCGACCCGGCTCCCTGGGACGCGGCGGGGAGCCCGGGGCTGGGAAACCGTCCCCAGGGCCCTCAGCTTCACGGGGCTCCAGGCTGCCCCCGTCCCGCTCCAGGGCTCGGCTGCTGCAGGTCAAACCCCAGACCGAAGCCGAGGAGGGAGTGGAGCCCTCGGGAGGATGGAGCGTTCACCGCCAGCATTACCCGCTCCGTGGGGCGAAGCTGCTCCCGGGCCCTCCGCCGGGCGCCGCGCTGCTCCGGGAGGCCCCTGCAGCCTCCCCGAGATGTGGGTCACAGACCCCCCCGTATGGAGCAGAGGCCCCCGCAGCCCTCCCAGGCCTGGCAACAGACACAGACAGATACAGAGCGACTGCCGGCCGGCTCCTCGGGATGGGGCAGCCAACCGTAACCTGCACTGGTCTCTCCCTCCCGCACCAGCCACCCCGGCAGCCTCGAGCCTCCACGCCTGCAGAAAGGGGGCATTTTGGCTATGCTGTGCACAGCCCCCCCGGGCCAGCCCTCGGCAGCGGCTGCTCCGGCCTTTCCGCACGGCTTCCTCGGCCGGCCGCAGCTCGCGCCGGCCCTCGGTGAGGCTGGAGCCTCCAAGCAGCAGCTCCCAGCAGAGCAGCCCAGAGGGCCCCCGAGGTGGCTCCAGAGGGACCCCAGCCCCTCGGCAGCCCCTGCGCTGCCTTCTCCCGCCCCCAACAACAAGAGCCAGGCCCTGAGGCAGGGACTGCGTCAGCCGGGTCTGGGCCTCGGGCGCAACGCGAGTGCCGCGAGGGCAGCGCATCCGGCATCGCAGCAAGGCGGCTTCATGGGCAGCTCGCACACTAAGTGCCCGAGGGCTTCCCCCCGGCAGCGCCTGGCGCCCCAATATAACCACTAAAAAACAGGGGAAACGGCAGCTCCCCCTCCCCTGCAGCCGTTACTGCGTTGGCTGCTCCGCGCCTCCTGCCCCAAGCAATCCGAGGCATAAAGGAGGACAGCGGGAAGCCGCCTCCAGCAGCCCAGGGAGCAGCCCCCTCCCGAAACAACCTCTCGGTGCCCCGGTTGACGCCGAGGGCAGCGCTGCTCGCGGCCGTCGCTCCAAACCCTGCACAGACCCGGCCCGGGGCGTCTCCCTCCTGCAAGGGGGCGTTGGCACCACGCAGGGCTGCCCACACGAGACCATGTATCTGCCCCACACCATGGGGCTGGGGACGAGCCCAAAGCAACACGGGGGACAGGGCAGGGAATCCTCCCCGCTCTAACTGGGCCCAGGCCGGCGTGTTGGGTCTGTCCCCTCGTCCCCAGCGCCGCCTGCAGCCCCATTCCTGGGGTGCCCTTCGGCCTGGGGCCAAAGCCACAGAGTGCCCCCCAGCCATGGGGCTGCCCCACATGCCCACAGCTGCACCCTGAGGAGCCACCTCCTCTTCAGTGGTGCCCATGGGGCTGCCCCCATCTCCATACCCACAGGCTTATGCCCTCTATACCCTCAACCACCACTACGTCACCAGGCTGTCCCTCAGCTCCACAGCTGTGCCCACACGCTGCTCCCCTTCACAGCCTCCCAGTGCCACATCTGCGGGGCTGCCCCCTGTCTCCACAGCCATGGGGTCACCCCCTTTCTACTCCCAGCTACAGAGCCACGGGGCTGCCCCCAGCCCTGCTCCTGGGGCTGCTGCCGTCCTCAGTCTGCCAGTGCCACATCCGTACGGCTGTGCCCGTCTCCACAGCCACGGGGATGACCCACCCCGATGCACATGGCCGTAGGGGTGACCCGTTAAACATCTGCCCTCTGCCACATCCGTGGGGCTGCGCCCTGTCTCCATAGCCATGGAGTCACCCCCTTCCTACCCCGCAACTGCACTGCCACGGGGGTTGCCCCACAGCTGTGCAAGGGGCTGTCCCCCTCTATAGCCTACCCATGCCGCATCCGTGGGGCTGCCCCCCACCCATGGGGCCCCCCGCACCCCCGCGGCGGGTACCTGCGAGGAGGCGGATGTCGGCGCGCGCCGTGTCGCGGCGCAGCGCGCGCACCACGAGCGCCACGGTGCTGTCGTCGCGCAGCGCCTCGGCGCGCGCGCTGCGCTCGTCGTACACCACGACGGCGGCGTAGAGGCCGGCGCGGAGGCGCGCGCGCACCTCGCCCTCGGCCGGCAGGATCTGCTCCAGGCTCACGGCGCCCTTGGCGCGGCGCCGCACGATCGTGTTGCAGCGCACGTTGAGCGCGCCGCGGATGTGCCCGGCGCTGTGCGCCAGGAAGGGCCGGCAGTCCAGCAGCAGGCAGCGCCCGGGGCCGCCGGCACCGCTCCCGTCGTCGCGGCCCACGAGGCGCCGCAGGGCGCTGCCCTCC
>VZSG01001166.1:85914-113546 GCA_013398315.1 Nothoprocta pentlandii | reverse complement strand
CCCCATCTCCACGCACACATGAGCAGAGCTCGGTGCGTGTGCATGCGGGGTATGGCTCTATATGCGTCTCTCTGCAAGCACACAGGCATAAGCGTATGCACCCGCACTCCTCTCCCCCCGCACCGTGCCTCTCAGCTTCCACGCCAGGCACCAGGATCTGCCAAAACCCCCCCGTTTTTGCTGCTTCCTCCCATCTCTCCCCCCACCCCCAACGAGCCCCCTCGGCAGCTTGAAAGAGCCCTGAATGTCCCCCCAAGCAGCTGCCGGGGAGCAGCCCCACAGAAGCGCGCTCGGGTTCATTCCTCCTGCGGAAAGGTGCTATTTTAGGCAATAAAAGGCAAAGGAGAGAGCTCGCAGCCCTGGAGGGCCACTCCCCCTGACTCCAGAGGGTCTCCCCGCAGTCACCATCTGCTCGGGAAAGGGTCATTTCGTCGGGGATCTGAAGGTCGCCCTCCGGCGCCGCTCACAAACCGAAACGGCGCCTGCCGCGAAGCCGGTGCCGGCAACAGCAGCCGGGGAGCGCGAGCACGGCCAGGCCCAGCTGGGCCTGCCCGGGCCCCACGGTGGGCACGGGCTGTGGGGCAGGAGAAGCGGCCAGGTTTTGTCCCAGCCACTGCTCTCTGCAGAGGGCAGCACCTGGGAAGGGGCTGGCGCCTCCAGCGGTTCCTGCTCTGTCTTAGGCTCCAGTCTCCACCTGCAGCACACAAAGACAAAGCAAAGACAAAACCTGTGTCTGTTGCACCGAAACAGGCTGTGACCAGCAGAGACGCCTGCCTCCCTAGGGACACGTTTTGTTTGTCTCAAGGTTCCCGAGCTTGCGCTCTCAAAGAGACCAAAAGGAAAAAGAAGGGAAGAAACAAAGGGTCAGATTTTAAACCAATTCTGAATTACATTTGCACAGAAGCAGAGCTTGAACTTGAGTTGGCCCAGGGAAAGGTGGGAAGCTTTTCTCGGCACCAGGATGAGCTTGCCTGCTGCCACCAAGGCCTTTTGCTGGAGTCAGCCCAAGCTTTGGGCTAAAGCTGCGTGATCCGGCGCTCCTGCCAGCGCGGGCAGCGCCTGCTGCCCCATTCAGCCCCAGCTCGGGGTGAACCGGCCCCACTGGGTTTGTGCTCGCACGTTTGTGTGGGCATCTGTGGGGCAACATCGTGATCGCAGACGCACGGGGGTGCAGCTGTGGCTGGCGCTTCTCCATGTGCGCATCCTCCTCTCCCACTCCGCTCCATGCCCTTTCCCTGGAAAATAAATGGGTAAACGAGAGAGAGAGAGAGAGAGAGAGAGAGCGCCCGGGACATTCATTTCCTTCACTGCCAATTCCGAGCATCGTCTTTTACAGGGACTCGCCAGGAGAGGCACTTGAGGAAGGAGGCTGGAGGGAAATGAGTTGTCAAAGGAGCTGCATATTCAGATGATTAAATGCCAATATGTACCGTGGATTAAGGGAGAGGGATTTACACCTCCTCTCGCCGTGGCAGCGAAAACCAAATTAGAGCCGGGCTGTAAATTTGCCAGCTGATAGATACCCATTTGTTTGAGCATCCAAACACTCCTCCTGCCCCCTGCATTGCAAAACCAGGCGAGGAGAAACCCAGGGACCCTTAATGCTGAATTTAGCAACAATTCCCGGGGTTGAGCTAAGCGCCTGGCCCCCGAGACAGCATGGGCTTGCAGAGATGTTTTCTGCCAGGAAGAAAAGGCTGGGGCAGCGACGTCTCTCCCTTAGGCTTAAGATCATAAATGAGGCAGCGTTATGTAAGTGTGACTACAGCCTATTTATACACCGCGTTAGACTCATGCGATCAGACTATGAATGACAAATCTCCTGCTGATTTCTATGAATACGGCAGCTTCAAAGCAGAGAAACCCGCACTTCCGAGCAGCAAAGGATGGGCCGGAGCCGGGTCAGCGCGCGGGCACCGCGTGGCCAGAGCTTGGCCCCTTTTCCTCCGGCCCTCCCTGGCATCGGTGCCCGTCAGTGTCACATCCCCGAGCGCTCCGAGCCGAGCTGAGGTCTTGCAGGAAAAGGGACCCGACGCAGCAAGGGCCGATCCTGCTGCCCTCGGCAGAGATCACGGAAAGAAAGTGAAATTGTCCCCCAAACCGACTGGCACTTGGTGCCTCTCCCCAGGCAGTCCAGCCACACGCTATTACTAATAATAATAATAATAATAATAATAATAATAATAATAATAATAGAACCGTTTGTGTCCTTTTCTCCCTTGCTGAGGGAGAGGAGGACGGGGCGGCCCCGCGGGCTCTCCAAAGGGCAAAGTGAAGCCCACGGAGGGCAGGGAAGGGGAAGTGAGAAAGGGAAAGAGGAACCACCAGCCCGTGGGTGGCGGGAGGGGATAGGGGGGTCTCCAGCCCGTGTCACCGGCGTTATCCAGCTCCAGCCTCTATGCTAGGGAGATCTTCAGGCCTCCCAAGGGAGATCCCAGTGCTTGCTGGCATTTCCCACACAGGGATGATGCTGCTTCTTGGAGAAAACAGCCCATCCTGCACCCTCCATTGGGAACGGAGCATGGGAAAATTACCTATTCCTTACGCTACCCTTTCTTTTGTTGTTGCTGGTGCTTTGCTGGAGAGAAAATCCCCGTGCCGGAGCCCTAGCCCCTAGAAGGGACCCGGCAATGCGGATCCATGGGGTATTAAGGGCAGAGCGTCCCATGTTTTGTGGATGCGAGAGGTGCTAGGAGCAGGCACAGAGGAAGGAAAGCTCCGGAACGCCCTGCTCTTCCTCGGCCGGCAGCTTTTCCTTCCCTCTTTGTTCCCACTGCCGGGAGTTGCCCAATCAGCCCCGGGATGAGTCACCGCCCTGGGCGCTTCTCCCTGACCCACTTGTGCCCGGTGCGGAGCGGGCGCTTCGTGTCCGCGCTGCGGAGACGCACGGCGAGGGCGCCGCGGGGCTGCGCCTGCCGGGAGCAGCCGGGAGCAAGGGGAGCTTCTGTCCCTGGAAAAGCCCCCAAATGGTGACGCTCGGCAGAGGGGTCGGGACAGCATGGTCCCGAGGTCCTGCAGCACGGGCACAGGAGCGGTCCGGGCATGGGGCTGTCACCATCTCATGTTGTTGGTTTGGGTTTTGGTGTGGTTTTTTTTGGTTTTTAATTCTCCCTTTTTTTCCACCACCTGAGGGAAGTTCCCCAGGGAGAAGTGTCCTTCCCTAGCACGTTTCCCACACGCGAGGCCCTGTGCCTCCCAGGTCTCCAAGGAGGCCATGGAAGCTCTGCCTTGCACCCCGCTTGCCCCACGTTTCCCCCTCCTTTTTGCTGCTGCTGGGCAAACCCAGGGTTTTCCCTTGGTCCCCAGCCCAAACGATCTGCCCCATTCAGTGTCCCAATCCCAGAGCAGGATTTCAGCGGTGCCCCAGAGGAGCCCATCCGGGGCTCTCTGGAGACCCTCCGTTTGGGGTGGCAATGCCCACGAGCTGTGGCCAGGAGAGGCCTCCGAGCACGCGCCATGTCCAAGCTCAGCTCCCGCCCAAGGAGCAGGAGGTGGCTCCCATGGCTTCCCTCCTCCACAGATGCCTTCAATATTTGGCACTCGCGCCAGGGCGCCGGGCAGCCTGGCAGCTGCTCCTCCTGCCCCCTTTCGCAATCGGCCGTTGTTTGTTTGGCTTTTGCCCCCATCCCGTGAGGAGCGGACGTCTCTACTGAAAGCCAAGGGAGCTGCCGGGGTGCCAACCCGTTGCCCTTGGGTGGCAGCGTCGGGGGCACCTCCATGTGCTTTAGCTATTTGGAGCCTCCCTCTCCATAAAGCCCTGGGGTGGAAAGCCTCTTGGCTTGCCTCATGCCCTGTTCCTCCTCTGGCTCCAGCTGCCTCCTAATCCGGTAAAACAAACTGGTTTTGCCTGCAGATCCCCGCTTATCCCTGCCAGAACCAGGTTCACCTGCACCTGGAGAGCGGCGGCGCCTCCGCTCCGGCCGTGGGGCGCGATGGGCACTGGGGCCCCCAGCCTCGTCACTCTGGGCCTGTTCATTAATCGGCCATCAAGGCAATGGTTGGAGGGCACTCAGAGGACCAGGCACCGTGTATAACGTCGGAGCCAAATCCCAGCCCCATCGGCACCTCCAGTTTAGTGTTAACTTAGGACCCCTGCCAGGCTGGGCCTTAACGCCTATAAACCATTGTTCCCCCTCTATCCGCCGCCACATCTGGTCCAACCCCATGGAAAATGACCAAAGGGCAACCATAAGATGTCTTTGGTTTGCTAGTTGCTGGAATGGTGGATGTATATATGGATGTGTGGATGTATATATGTATGTCTGGATGGATGGATGGATGGATGGATGGATGGATGGATGGATGGATGGATGATGACGTGGAGATCCCTGCAAGGAGAAAGTGGGGCAACCAGGACTGCGTGTGAGTGCTGCTCATGCAACGGGGAGCCCCACAACAGCTCACGGCCCTTCGTGAAAGAGCTGTGAAGCGGAGAGAGAAACAGGAGAAGCAGAAAGAAAGCAGGGATGATGAGTTAAAGGAAAGGAGGGAGTTGCTTCAGGTAAAGCCACACGCTGCCTTGACGCTGAGCAGCTCCTGCTGATGCTCCTGCATCCAGCCTCATTCAGCTGGGGTCAGGCTGCACGTTCAGGATGGGTCGGATGGTGGGAGGTGACCGGGCATTCCCGGAGATGGAGAGGCTCTGGTAAAGCCTCTGTAAGATGGAGAGTCCTCTCCACCTTACAAGCAGCTGGCCCAGGGGTTAATTCCTCTCTGGTTTCATCCAGCCTCTACTTCAGACCTTAGGATCTTCTCTCCTTTTCCCTGGAAAGCCCGATGTGAGCGGAAACGCTGCCAAGGAGGTAACCAGAGATGTCACAGGCGGCTGCTGCCGCCTCCCAGGCCAGCTCAGCCTGTTTCCTCGGGGCCTGGCCGGGTCCGGCCCGCCGTGGGGACGGGGCACGTCGCGGGCCCAGCGGCCGCCGCCGCCGCGCGTGTCCGTGTCCGTGTCGTGTCGCCGGCGAGGGAGGGACCCGGCCGCTGGCAGACAGTGATTCACGGCTCCTCACGCAGCGCCGGTGAGTCACCACCGCCCCATCTGATGGAGATATCCACCTCTCTGGGCGTGGGAGCGCCGCTGCCTCGCTTTGGGACGTCCGATGTGAGGCCTTGCCCTGCTCCCCCGAGTCCTCACGGAGAGCAGGTCTAGATTTGCTGCGCATCCGCGGATTGTGGTGGCCTTTGGCACATGGCTTCGTGGCAGTGTAAAGGGGACGGAGACCTGGAAGGGAGCAGTGGTTTGTGACGGTAAAGTGTCCCAGCGGAAGGCTGGCCCTAAGCACGACATGGCTGAGCACCGCCGTGCTTCAGCCAAAGCCTGTGGTCAGGAAGCAGGATGGATGGACGTGTAATAGGGTCACCTTGACCTTCCCGAGCAGACAAGCCCAGAGGAGATGGCCAACCCGGCATGGTTCAGAGCAGCAGCCAGCTCTCCCACTTAGCCAACACTTTGCTTTCCATGCAGGTCTTCTTTGATCCATGCAGGATTCCTTGGTACGTGGCTAGGTGTGAATTCTGCAGTCTTCTGGGAGCACCTGCTTCTCCATCAGCCTTGGAAAAAAGGCACCACAGGGCTGAGGGAAACCAGCGATGTTCCTGGCTCTCCTTCTGAGGGACCCGAGGGTGCTCAAGGTCAAACCACGGACGTGATGGCTCTGACGAATGTCACCACTGCAGCTTCAGAGGAGGCGAACGCGGCGACCTACCCAACCTCTCCTTAGGGTCCCGGACCCACGGTCCAGGAGCGGAGCTCCCTTCGGAGGAGGCTGTCCTTGGTCGCCGTGTGACTGGGCTCAAAGATGCTCTCCTGTAGTATCTATAAATGCTCCCAAAGAGTGGACAGTCTTTGCGCGGCGGATGGTTAGAGCAGGACACGCTAAACCACGGGAAGCTGTGCGGCCTCAGTGCTCACACCAGCTTAGAGAGCAATTAGACAAATTCACGGCAGAAAAATCCATCGAGGGCCATTAATTACAAAGAGTTGGTGTCTGCTTCAGGAAGTCCCTTGGTGCCACGTAGCTGGAGGCCAGGACGGTGCCCCAGGGAGCATCACAACAAGCTGCCACCATGCTTTTCTTGCTAGGCATTCGTTGCTGGCCCTCAGCAGGACGTGGTGACCCTCTCCTGCTTATCTTGGGGACCTATGGGTCCTACGTGACCTGGGAGCCCTATGGAAAAGTCCCCAGGAGAGAGAGATGTTGCTGCAACGCCAGCTTGGAGAAAGAGGAGCCTTTTCACCAGAATTGCCTCTCTGTTGGCTTTTTTTCTTCTCCAGAGGGTGAAAGGCAGATGAATCATTAGCAGTAGCCCAGAGCCCCTGCATGTTATAAGAGGTTGTGTAATTAATCCTCAGCCAATGCGGATGGGGGGATTAATGAGGCTGCTGCTGCGGCAGAAGCTCCTGCAGCGGGTTCGGATTGCCTGTGCAGCCGCATTCACACATCTGTAGGTGCTGGGAGCCACAGCAGCAGAAATTACGCTGAGGGGTAAATATACTGGGGGTAAATATGCCCCGAGTAGGAGGGAGTGAGGAGAAAGAAGTCACGACCCAGGGTTTTTGCGGCTCTGCTCTTGAAGAAGGAGGAAGAAAGGCTCATCCTCCCGCTTGCACAAGAGACCAGAGCCTGGCACAACCGTCTCAGGGGTCCACACGTCGCTTCTGGTGCCTGTAGGAAGACGTCTATAACACCTTGGTCCTTGTAGCTGCTCAAGGGGCTTCTTCATTTAGTCTTTGCTCTTAATCCCCTTCATATGAAAGGCCCTGTGGGTGGCAGGAAGAGCCATGAGTAGTTAGCAATACCTAGTAAACTCGCCTGGTTGATGGCCAGGTTAGTTCCAGGAAAGAGGCAGCTCTTCTGCACCGAGAGGACAAGGAGTTTTCAGGGGCTGCGCGAGCGCGCAAGCAAGAAGTTATATAAAAATAGCGGCAGCGTTTACCCAACTTCCCGTCCCAAGGCAGATTTCGCAGAATCCTGGCTCCCCGTTTCCTCCGGCATCGCAAGCGGATGCGCTCGGCCCGCCTGAGCGCCTCGGCTCGAGGGGGCAAGACTGCGCGTGTGGGCTGAGCCGCTTCGTTTTCCGGCGCTCTGAAATAGCATTTGGCTTCTGCCGCAGTCGAGAGTGAAACCCGAGGTGGAAACACTGAAAAGAAACCACCGTGCGGTGCTGGGCAGCCTGTGCAAAACCCGAGCGATGCGTTTTGTAGCAACACGCACTCTGGTGAGTGAGTGAGGGATGGAAAGATTATCATGTAGCGCCTGCCCTCCCCAACCTGCTGCTCGCCACTGGGGAGGGAAACATGCTCTTTGTCCTAGACACAGATACAGTGAAAACAGAGGCTGAATCCTAAGCCCCGTTTAGGTGTTTCAATTAAGTGACCTAGTTTTTAATGGGCGTCCCTCGATGATTCACATGCTAGACAAATTCGGCTCTGTACGGAGCTGCCCAAGTGGGAATATTTAGCATGCTCAGATATAAGTGGAAGACTCAGGGCATCTCCAGGGGTCAGGTCTTCGTGCTAACAGCCAGTTTTCCATGGTGGCGTCTCTGCCACTGCTTGCTTCTCCTTTCCACAACCAACATTGACTTCAATGATCTGATACTGGGATAAACCCATAGCTCTTGTCTTCCCAGGCAAGAGAAAGGGCTTCTCAGCAGGGAAACAGGGGCACAGGGAGCAGAGAGATGGTGGATCTCCATCCTCGGAGTCCATAGTCACTTGTCTGGACAAGACCCCACGCAACATGACCTGGCTCTTTGGAGCCAAGAGGGGACGGGGACCTACAGGTCCCCATCCCCACCTCAGCGCTTTGCCGAGCCACAAACCCATGGGCAGTCCAGAGGTGCTTCCACTTGAACGGGCCACAAAGTGCAATGCGAGCTGCAAACATCTGGCCTTCAAATCGCAGAGGAAACGGGCAGTGGGAGCCAAGGAGCTGCACGAGCAGTGAGAGCCAAGGAGATGCACGAGCAGGCTGGCTTGGGCACCAGCGTAATCGCGCTGGGCTGTCAGGAAGGACAAATGTCTCCTGCAGAGCTAATAGGCCTCCACCGAGCTGTGCTTAATAGTTGTTTATTTTGTTTTCCACCACTCCTAATATACCTTTTTGATCTGAAAATAGCTCCCTCTAACAAATGCTGTATTTGGTTGCGTTATCCGGGGCGCACGGGTGTTCTCATGTGTGACGACATCTCCGGTACAAGTAGATAGCTACATGGTAGAAAGGAAAAGCATGTTCACTGACCAGTCTGAAATACTTAGGGTTCCCCAGGGCTTCCCTACATCCAAAGATGGACTACCACAGGTTGGCACTCCTGGTAGCCACGGCCAGATCTCAGCCTTCAGAAGGGACCTGTCCCGGACATCTCCTTCTGAGGCTCCCTCACCTCCTTCCCTCATATTTCCTGAGCCAAATTAAACCCAATAATGGCAATGCTGATGCCCTACACAGACTGCTTTGTACCACAATGCTGAGTTTTGCTTCAAGCATACTGTTTTCACTAGAGACCAAGCTGAAACCCCGCTCCAAAGCCATGTCTCATAGCTTGTTAGGGCACGGGCTGATCTTTAACTAACCCAGAGGCTTAAATTCAAGCCTATGATTAAGCACATCGCTGGATCTGGATCTAAACCTGTGCAAGCGAAGGAGATCTGCTGCTGTGAGAGATCTCGTGGCCTCTGCCCTGTTCCTGCCAGGTCCCCTGTCAGTCCCCATGCACAAATCCAGCCCAAGCTGTGGAAGTAAGCCCAGGTGTTCAGCCTTTAGGGTAATCGCTGGCTTAGCTATAAAAGCTGCCTGGCAGAAGGGCTTTGGCTCATTCCCAAGGCCTGGGGAGGTGTGTGGTGGTCTCCTTGTGCAGGAGGTCCTGCTGGCCAGGGGCTGCCCAGCGGGAGGCAGCTTGGTGGGTCACGCTGGGCATGCATGAGGGGACAGCGGCAAGCCGGGAACACAGCGCCAGGTAAAGCCCAAGGGAAAGGGGAGGAAAAGCTCTGCGGGAGACTGAGCAGGGGCTGGATTTGGCTCGTGGTGCGTGGCTGCTTTGGCACACGGGGCAGCACGTGCGGGGCTGCGCAAGGAGCAGGGTGTGCTGCGGAGACGCACGGTCTCTGTGACCCGTGTGGGTGGCTCTTGGCTCGCTCCCTTCTTGGGAATCCTATCTGCAACGGCAGGCGCTCCCTCCGAGAGCTGGACTGCCTGGCCACCCTCTGCCAGCTGGAGCCTCCCATCCAGGCTCCCACTGAATTTAACACGTGTGTGTGTAGATGAGGAGGGGAGGTGGCAATAGCATCCTCAAAACATGTGTTGGCTCTGGTTTGTGGGACAGCCACCTCCAGAAATATGGAGAAGTGAATGTTTGGACCCACTCTCTGCTCCATTGCTCACTGGTGGAAGATCTCGGAGGTGGAAGGTCTTTGTGCCTAAATGTACATGGGAAGTACGAAGCAACAAGAAAAGTCTCCAGGAAAATACTCCCATGCTCCCGGTTGCGTAAGCAGTATCTGAGCACACAAAATCAGAGCAGCATCTCCTAGGATGAAGGACCTTATGGTCCCCTATGATTCCTCAGCTGAGATGAGTTTTCCTTTGGGCGAAACGACTGAAAAAGGGGAAGGAGGCTGAAAAGCCTCCCTGCTATCGCCCGGGTGAAGGTGTCCCTGTGTATCTGCTTTCTTCCCGAGCCCAGTTGTCAGCGAGGGCGCCGCTTGCTCCCAGCCGGCAGCCAGCGAGGCGGTGCCGGCGGAGGCTCCTCTGCGCGTCCTCGGGACTTTCTCACGGGCGGCAGCGCTCCCGGGCGTGGGAAGGGCAGGGAAAGGTGTGGGGCGGTGTCGCCCGCTGGACGCAGGTCTCGCGCGCCGGGGAAACGCTTGCCCCAGCCAGGAGGAGCGGGAACTGTGCGGGGGCGGTTGTGCCAGCTCCTTCTCCCCACTTTGTCATCACCCTGGACATCTCAGTGCATCTGGCTTCGCTTAAGGCGAGCCCGCTTGCCTTAAGGCTTCACCCTACGGTGGGAGCTGGTCTGTCCCTGGGCAGAAGCCAGCCCTGCCTCAGGGCCCTAGAGATGACCCCCCTGAGGTGCAGGTTCCTGCCCTGCTTGGGGCCTTCCCAACACACCCGTGCCCTAGCTAGGGTTGCGCATCCTCCCGCAGCAGCTCCCCTTGCTCTGCTCTTGATCCCAGGGCTTTCTCCCTCTGTGGAAGCACCTTGTTCCTCCAAATCCTGCAGCCTTCCTCCCAGGCCCTCTTCCCACCTCGCTGCTTTCTGGCCTGTGTCCCCCCGACACGTCACCAGCAGGTGTGTGGGTCCCCAGAATGGCACCAGCACCTTCCTTGGCAGCGCTGGCTTTACCCAATGGGCAGTTATTGAGTCCCACGGTGGGCGCTGCCTCACGGAAAGCATTTGGGTGGGAAGTGTCGGGAAAGGCAGGAAGCAGCCGGGAAAGCCTCCCTCCCCGTGGGAGCTGGATGGGGCTCATCCCTCTGGCCCGGAAAGGGACCTCGTGCCTCCACATGCATCCACATGGGAGGAAGGTTTCTGGCAGCAGAGACTTCTGCTTTATTAGGCAGACACAGAGCTGGATCTAGAGGCTGACCATGAATGCCAGGCAAATGCCATTGGGAAGCAAAGCTGGGCTTTATCTAAAGAAGGTGCTGAGGTGTATGGAGGGGCCCACCATCACGTGAAGTCTCAGGCAGGTACTTGTAGGGGAAGGGAGATGGTAGGTGACGAGCAGCCCTTGCCATCCAGGCTCCATCCTCCCTCAGGCTGTGGCCATACCTTGCTGTATGATGATGGACATAGAATCACTGAATCACAGAATTGTTGCGGTCGGAAAAGGCCTTCAAGATGATCAAGTCCAACCATAAACCCATCACCACTGTGCCTGCTAAACCGTGTCCCTGAGTGCCTAAGCTATGCATTCCTTTAACGCTGACTCCACCACTTGCCTGGGCAGCAGGTTCCGATGCCTGACTACACTTTCCATGAAGAAATGATTCCCAATATCTACCCTGAACTGTCGCTCATGGAGTGGTTTATCCTGCTGGAACAGCTATTTTGCATTTCCCAGCTCAGCTGCAGATGTTCCCCAGCAAATGGTTGTGCCTGCATCTGGAAGGGCCCCGTGTCTGCCAACTATCTCTGCTGCCTTAAGCAGGCCCTTGATCAAAACATGAGAGGCAAAGCAGATGCAATTGCTACAGCAACTGCGTTGGACCTGGAGCCTTCTGGAAAGCTCCCACGTCGTGGAGGACAAATGAGAGCCACGTTAGTGGCACCGAAAGGACGGGAGGCAGCCGCGAGCCCTGCTGGGCTGCACGTGTGTTTACCTCATCCCTCCACATCTCACATGTTGGGAGCTGTGTGTTCAATTAGCAAATGATACCCGCTTGCAGCCGATTGCCCAAGACGCCAGCTCTAATAGCAGCCGGAGAGAGTTAGGCGCCTGAATTGCTTCTGAACAGCTCTTCCCAGTTATTACTTTTCTAATTAAGATGAGCCTGCTCTTCGTCAACAACGTTTTATCTAAGGTGGGGAGACATGGCATCTTTGGGGAGGTGGCTCTGACTTTCTATTAGGTGTTGCACAAGGTGGAGTCTGCCATCCAGCTGCTTGCCTTTCAAAGAAGCATCTCTCAAAGCGGTTCATCAAGAGCTGGTCCATGGATCTCGGGATGTTGGGGACCCCTGAAGACACAGCTTTGCCAGAGGAAGCTCTTCAGGAGAGCAGTGCTCTTCCATGGGACGTGCACAAAGTGCTCTGCTTGACTTGATAGAGGACACAAGGCAGGAGGACGTGAGGCCGTCCAGCTCAGCCTCTGCAGAGTCAACCACTGAGTAGCACCCAGTCCTGATAGGAACACGGGGCGTCTACCGCAGAGGCTACCAACTCACTGCAATGCTCTGTAGCAAGTTTAAGCTCTGCATTTCTAACAGAAAAACAATCAAAAAGGCCACAAAAAAAAAAACTGTCCTAGAAAGAGCAAAAGAGCTCAAGGTCATTGCCAATGTCCTTGGTGTCTGCAAGGAAAGGGGCTTCGGTAAGCGAAATTCCCAGGTGTGCCTGGCAAGGAGATCACATTCCTACTATAGAAGGCAAGACAAGAACTAGCCCAGCTCTGCTTTTCCTAACCAAACCGACTCCAAGCACGATGCTTCATTTACCTCCGGGTGAGATATGTCGACCAGGCCCTCAGAAGGCTTGCTAGCACCCATAGGTATAGATATAGTACCCGCCCATAGGTATAGCTATATTACCCATAGATGCAGCAGCACCCTGCGTGTTTAGCTGTGGTCCATTTCCAATGCCCACACAAGGTGTGGGTTTCATGGCCCCTTTGACCACCACCTCTGTCATCATCACCCTATTCAAGCACTGACAAAGTCCATCTCGGGACACGCAGGGGCAGCTCCCATAAGAGTGTCCTTGGGAGCAGGGGGCCCTTACTGGCCTCACCATGAGCCATCCCCTTCCTTCTGCAGAGGACGTGAGCAGGACCAGCAGGGCATGGACAGGGCACTGGGGACAAACAGAGGGTCAAGTTCCCAAAGTGCTGGAGCTTCAAGCAGCAGCATTGGCTCTTCCCAGAGGAAGCAGCACAAGAGAAAACCAGCTTGTCTTGTGGAAAACACAGGAACCAGTTCTGGGCAGGGCAGAGGAGCCGTCAACAAACTTCACCTTGCTGTGACCTACCGCACATCAGCTTAGCCCATGTGCAGTGTATTACAGATACACAGCCGAGCCACAAAGGGAAGGTGACAACTAACCCCAGAAGCCACGCAGTGGAACCATAAGCCAAAGTGCTAACGTGAAATGAGGCTCCGTGGCATTTGCCATGAAATCCTGAGCTCCTGGAATCCTCCGTCCTTGAGGGAATCTCAACATTTCTTTCAAAAAAAGGAGGAGAATTGGCAGTGGTCTCTGTACTGGGAGTGCTTCCCTCTGCAGGAGCTGAGGGATGTGGATGTGCCCATCCCCAGCATGTGCCCATAGGAGTTGCACTGGGAAGAGGGTGAGGTTTTTCACCGTATTTCAGGCACACGGTTGGCTATGAGCAACCCTTTGGCTGGAACGGCTGTTCTGCAATGCGCTGCCCACTCCGGGGGATTAGCCTGCCTAACGAGGCTCCTGCCTCTCCTAATTGTAGCATCTCCACAATTACTGAAAAACCTGCTTCAGAATGACCCAGTATTCTCTCCCAGCGTTTGCTAATTGCCACGGCTGCTCACCTCCATGCACGTGGCCACAGCTGCTGGGAAATGTTCTCTGGCTTGGGTAAAAGCTGTAACACATGGGTTTAAACTGGGTGGCTTTGTTTATGTGCTGAGCCAAAAGAAAACAGCCGGAGGAAGATCCAGCTGGGCTCACAGCGTGAGAGGAGCAGGTCAGGCACCAACGCCTGGTTCAGCCCTGGGCTGTGCAGGAGGACCCACAAGCCACGTTCCCAGCGCTCCAGAAGGAAGCTCTCCCAGCCCACCTCTGCTCTGAGAAATAGTCTGTTTTGAAGGCAATGAGCTGGGCTGCAGAGAAAACAAAAGCTGCCAATGTGCATCTGCCCTGAGCGAGTCCATAAGACGGCTGAGGGAGCCCGTCCAGAGCCCATCTGCGGCCAAAGCCATGGCCAGAAACACTGATGTGTCCGTGGCAAGTTGGACTAGGTCCTTGAGATCCCGGAGGGGTGCCTAGATTAGCAGGTGCTGGATGTATTGGCATCCTCCTCGGCCGCCTTCTCACCATTAGCTATTTTGGAGCCGCGCAGCAAGCTCTGGTGGCCGGACCCTGAAGCAAGGTGGAAAGAGTCCACTCCTGGACCTGCACAGTGGGGTTTGCCTGGAACTGAAGCCACCTCTTCCCCTCTTGTCTCCTGTTCTTCCGTTCAAGTTTTCAGAGGAGAAAACCACCGGACTTTGTGGACTCAGGTGCACCATCAGGAACTGGGTGGGTTGTAGTGCACCGTTTGGGAATCGCCCTCAAATTCATCTCGGGTTCCTCTGTGGCCCCTGGTAATTTGCACACTAGTTGTACTTGGTGGCACATGTGTATGCAGATACTGATCCTCTTCCCAGAGAGGAAGCTTAACCAGAAGGTTCCTGCGAGAGCAATCAGCACATCTCCATGGCACAGGCAGAACCACTGATCTTAATCTCTTCTCTTTCTTCCGTTCCTAAGGACTGGCCTCTTTTACAGGACAGCCCGTCTCCTGGGGCTGCCAGCTCCCCGAGCACTGCGCCTTGACAGGGAGGGTGAGAAACACCCATTTACAGGCTGCGGGGACCATATGGAAAATGTAAACACCTGCTGGCCACCCGTGCCAAGACTGCCCAAATTACACCTTGGAGAGAAAGTAGAGCCACGGAGTGAGCACCGCGGTGAACGGGCGTCAGCTCAAGCCTGCAATTGGAGCGTTGTGCAAGCGCCGTGCTCCTCAGGAATCTCGGTAATTATGGCCCGGGAAAGCGAGCCCGACACATGTCCACAGCCTGCCCCCAACGTGGAGGTTGTTTACGGGTTTGGGGACCTGTCCCGTGCTCCTGGCAGCTCAGAGAAGGCACCCAAGCACTCAACAACACGGCCCTCTGACAAGGCCGTCCAGCCCCAAACAAAGATCTCCCCGGGGAGGGAGCTGGCCTGGGTTTCAGAGCCCACGTGGACATGGGTTTCTCCACAGGGAATTCAAATGGTGCCTGCATTCCCATGTGTACCAGCTGCAGCAGCACTTGGAGCACCGGCCTTGCACCAAGTCTTGTGCTTGTGTTCGCTTACTGACCAAGGATCCAATCTGTGGAAGATGGAAACGTTTTCCACTGGAAAGCCGAGATGTGGGGAAAGGACAGCTAAGGGCCTTCAGAGAACTGAAGAGTCTTGTACTCCAGACTCCTACGTACTTGGTAGCTGCAGGAGACAAGGGCAGGTGGCACGGGGTGCTGTTCAAGTGGTAGAGGAGACAGGGATGGGGCTCAGCAGTGAAATCCAGACAGATTTCCAGCACAGAGCTCTTCCTGCTCAGTTATCCCTTCAGCCTCTTGTTCAATAGGAAGGAAGATATATAGATGTGTGTATATATATATATATGTATGGACTCCTGTGCTTCCACCACGAGGGGAATCCCTCCTCTGCCTTGCAGCCTACATGTCGCATGAGCGAGGCCGTGAAGTGAGTCACAGCGGGGAGAAGGAAGATTCACCATCTCGTTGCATGTTCTGATGTGTTCAAGACATGGGCGGGAATAGAGGGACATGTGCATGTGCTCCACGGTTTGGCTAAAAGGATGGTCCCCTCCAGGCTATCCTAGAATAACCCCTGTATGTTTCTCCTAACGCATGTGGACACGGCGTGCTTCCCGCTGGTGGACTGCTCCGGGCCCTTGCTGTCCGCCTTGCTGCTGCCCTCGGCCGCCTCTCCGCAGGGATGTGCGAGGCTGGACTGCCTCCGGAGAAAGGCTGGAGCTGGAGAGCGCCTCCGCTTCCCCGGGGCTGCAGTCCCGGAGCCCTCTTGTGGCAACGAGGGAGCCGGGCAAAGACCGGACAGATGGAATGACATCCAGGGACTGCCTGGTCCAGCCTCTGCCCACCAAAGAGCCGCTGGCACCGTCATGCAGTCTTGGCAGCAGGGGACGTTTCACACCAATGAAGACAAGAGGGCCAACTTCCCGGCGGGATGTTCCAGTCCTGCTTCCCAATTCCACTTTGCAGCCTTCCTGCTGTCCGTGCTTGGGAGCCTCACCCTTTTGGGAACCTCAGCTGGGTTGCACGCCGCGCTGCTGCAAGCGCATCTGCAAGCCCGGGCTTTTCCAGCTGGCTCGGCTTTAGCCCATGCTCCTGTGCAATGCCGCCCCTCGGATGTCTTCCAGTTACTTTCCACTCATTTAAACAAAGGGAAATCACAGATTGCAGGCTCACCCGGTCTGTAATTCCGGCCATCTAGGTTGGCACTGGGAATTTGGCTTCTCCTCCAGAGGTGCAGGGTGCTACACTCCGCTTTCACCAGATTTGGCCTGGTCGACCCCCTCCACTTTGACAGAAAGTGCTGATTTTTTTAATCCATCCCATCCACGAGCTCCTGATAGATCCCTGCAAATTAAACGGCATGCTCTGACCCTCCGAATCATTAACAGAGATTTCAAATGGCATCTGGACTGGAACGAACCCCTGGCAGGTAGCTCTGCAGACGCCCTCCGGTGTGACACCAAACCACTGGTAACTACTTTATTTTTAATTTATTTGCTGAATAAGGGTGCGTTTATTCCTAACAAGGGTCCCACCTACATGTGGTCCCTGTCTTGCCGCTGAGCCCGTCACTGAGGGCAGCCTCAAAGTGTCTCCTGACAAAACTTATCACACCTACTGCCGAGTCCTCCACCCCAAGGCTCACTGTCCTGCCGGGAGAGAACATCAGGATGACCTGATCCCTCCGCTCCCCACAAACCAGCACCAGCCACAAGCGCTCCGAGCGGGTGCCATTCAGTGGATGTTTAAGTGGAAACCCGTGGGTTTTGGTTTGGGGCAGGTCTGGCTGCTGGGCGCATTGGCGGGGAGGGCACAGCCAGAAGAAGCGGAAACAGACATGGGATTTATGGAGCGATGCCGTCCCGATAATGCAGAAAAGCATTCCCAGGCAGGGCATGAATTGCACGGAGAAGCGCTTCCAAGAAAATAGAAGTGAGGGTTTTGTGTTAGGGATATTAAATAAAACGTGGGGGAGGAGGGTAGCTAGCCCTCTGATGCGGACTGGTCCTCTCCTTGTTGTGCTGTGTTCAAGGAGCTCAGGGAAGCTTTTGCCGGGCAGATGCCTACAAAGATATTTCAGCCTGATTGAATCCGACATCCGTGTCTCAAAGAAGAGGAAAGAAACCTTAATGCACAGGGAGCAACATGCACACGACCCCGGTCTCCTGCTGCGTAGGCAGCGCCCAGACGTCGGGCTGTGTTTTTTCCCTGCCAGGTATCCACCTATGGAGAACTTTTTGGAACACTTTGGGAAAAGCTGAATGACATTTCCTTGGTCGTCCCTGAGCGGCACATTGCCTTGCCAGCTCAGGATATAAAAGCTCACACGCATCCCGAGCAGCTAGCAGCATCCCCAAGGAAATCAGCCTGGGAGATGAACACATCCCCCCTCCTTTTTGTGTGAAAACAGAGGGAAAGATCCATTCCCGGGGAGTTCCTCAGACACAGAGGTCTCCCGGCGGACGTGGTGCGTCCCAGGGCCCATCTGCTCCCACTGGGCTCCGCTCCTCCCCGCTCCAGCGGCGCTGCCGCCTCCGGGAGCGATCCCAGCCTGCCCGCGGGAGCCGCAGGACCCGCTCGCCATCTGCCCTTCTCCTTCCCCTGGGATCGCTCGGGCAGCTGCGTTCACTGATTCCTGTGTCTCTGTGTGTGTTTGTTTAACAGGAGCCCAACGTCCTTTGTTCGTAGTTTGCTGCCCTTCCGAGGGACACCCGGACAAAGCCACAGCGTCCCCCCAGGGGCTGCGCTGCGGGGGGCGATCGTGGCCGTCCCCCCTTGAGCACAGGGGTGCAGGACATCAGTCAGCTTGCGCGCACGGGCAGTGCAGCACCCGCAGCCGGGACCCGCCGTGTCCAGCTGAGGTCCCAGCCTGGTGCCGCCGCTCGCCTTGGATGCACCGGGACCCGCCGTGTCCAGCTGAGGTCCCAGCGCCGCCGCTCGCCTTGGATGCACCGGGACCCGCCGTGTCCAGCTGAGGTCCCAGTCTGGTGCCGCTGCTCCCCTTGGATGCACCGGGACCCGCCGTGTCCAGCTGAGGTCCCAGCGCCGCCGCTCCCCTTGGACACGTCCACGCGCCTTTACTCAGAGGTGCAGCGGCAGATCCAGGCCACACTGTGAGCTGGGTGGGAAGGTGGCCGTGCCCCGGACATGTGCGACCTGCTCGTGGCCAAAGCACCCCAGAGAGGGCATCAAACTCCTCCGCGAGGCTGTAGCCGAGTCGTTCCCCGCGTGTCCTGCAGCAGACCTGGGAGAAGCTGCGGAAACGCTCTTCCATAGCCACTGAATCCAGGGAGCAGATGCTCCGAGACGTGGCTCCCGCGTTGCCTCCGTCCCCTGCCTCGGGTCCTTCCCAAACCACCACAGCAACTGCAAGGACCCCCTCGTCCCCATCGTGCTCCCCATCGCCGGCTGCACCCCAAATAAGACCTGGCAATCACACTGGCTCCCTGGAGAAGATAAATGAAACAAAAGTGCATTGAAACCAAGCCCGTTCCTGCCGTCCTTTTAGACCCAGCTCCGGTTTGGAGCTCCGCTTTGCAAAGCTGTCCCGCTGACAGGTCTTTGGAGGCTGGGAGAGAAGAGGCTTTTCCTCAAACCACCCTGTGCAAGGGACACGGACACGAAGGCAGCGGAGGGTGAGGAATCCCAAGAGGGCCATCCCACCTAAACCTCCCTATGGTTTATCCCACGATCCCTTCTCCTGATAACCATAGGCCAGGAAAAACACATGGCTGATAGTTCTGGGGCCAGCCTCCTGCGAGAATTCTTCCTGCAAGCACCTGTTAGTACCCTGGCCTGGTGCTTGTCCCAGAGGCACCTCCAGAAACGGTGCTTTGTCACCCAAAAGGAAGATTGTGTTAAAATTGTGTTAGCTTTTCCAGCTCACTTCTTGCATATTCCTTCTCTCCCCAAACCCTTCCCTGACCAACAACCCCTTTTCCCTCCTTCCCGCAGAGAACGATCCTCTTGCTTGTTTAAGGAAATAAGAGCAAACAAAAATCCAAGAACCACCTTAAACTGCTTGGGGCAGCAGGAGTGTTTGATTTAACTAATTGCCTTAAATTTGCAGGAGCAGCTGGCACGCAGCTCGCATCCTAGGAGGAGCAGACTTCCATAAGGAACGGAGCGAAGAAGATAGCGGAAAATCTGCAGCAAAGACTCACCCACGGGCGAGCGTGAGCGAGCGCTTTAGGCTGCTCCTTTTGAAGCCCTCCTGCCAAACACATCTGCTGGCGCTGAGTTATTCGGTGCAGGGAACTCAGAGCACCACGGCTTTTGGCTGCACGCAGTATCTTTGGATGCAAGTGGAGATGGAAAGGTCGTCGTTCCTGCGGGTAGACCTGGACTCTGGTGCTGCAAAGGGTCCTGGGGCTTCAGACACTGGAAAACAACCTTGTAAATATAAATAATTGAGGGGACTGCAGAGGGAGCAGGTCCTCCTGCCTTTCTCAGCCACCGGCACGGAGCAGGTAAAGGTGTGTGGAGCGGGAAGGTCCCTCTCGCGCCTCCTGTTCCTCTCGCTGATGGGTCTGCATGGAGCTGGTGGGATGTAATTGTTGCTCCTGAGTCCTGAGGGTCGACTCCTCTTCCAGCTGAACCATTTTCTGACTGGCTGTGCAGCACTTCACATGCCAGCCTGCTCCCTTAATGCGGTGGGAAGACCCTCGCCTTCTCTTGCCCTATCCTTTTTGGGGCCAGGGAGGGTGTTTTCCATCCAGCTCTGCCGTCCTTTTGGTCCTTCCTCCCAGGACCTTTGCCCGTGGGCACGAGGAGGTGTTTGGGCTCCGTGCCCCGCTTGGGGACACGGCTCTCCTTGGTCCCACCGAGCTCCTGCCGTGCTTCTCGGAGCCAGCGGCCATCCTCATCCTCGCTCACCGCGGCCCCATCTCCCTTGTTTGCAAGAAGCAGCTACCTGGAAAGCAGCCGGGACCGGCGGTATCTGCCTGGTGGAAGACCAGCTCCTTGGCCTCAGCGGGCCCAGCCAAAGCTGGATTTTTGACTCAGCTCAGTTCTCCAAACAGGAATGCCGCCGCGCAGAGCCCAACGGGGCTGACGTAGCTGTTGAAGCCCTGCTGCTGTTCACCCCTGGGCGCCAGCTCTGACCTCTTCATGCATGTCCGTGAACTCACTCCCTTCCTAAAGCTCAGGACAGAAATAGCCTGTGCGGGTGACTCAGCAAGGGAGAGGAGAGTCGCTCCGACGCGGGCGCCGAGGTGGCCTCCAGAGGGTCTTGTCTGGGACTCGTCTCGGCAGTGTCGGTGTCTCCTCGTGTCTCGGCTGCCCCGCATGGCGCCGGGAATGTCGCTTTCCCCCCGGCGGAGGGGGCAAAGTGGGGCTGGCTCCAAGGCCCTGCCTCTTCAGCCGGTCTCGGGCATGGGCTGAGTTTGACCTGGGCTGGTGCGTGGGGAGAGCAGCAAAGCAGCTCCCGGCCCCTCTTGCGTCCTGAACCACGGTGGCTTTCCCGAGGAATGCGGACGTGTCCTGCAGGGAGGGGAACACAGGAGCGGCCCCGAGGAGGAGAGCACACCTTCGCCACCAGAACCCCAGTGCCGGCAAGGAGGTGGTTCCCTTTTCTCCCCCCTTTGAACACAAACATTTTCTCTCCCTTCCTGTTTTTCCCATGTTCTGAAGCCCTCGCTTCACTGTACCAGGAGCCTGGGAAAAGCTGGTCCTTTGAAGGAGCCAACAGTCCTTCAGCTCCTCCTATTCCTGGCTTCCTCTCCCCAAAACCTTGAAAATTAGGATGCTCTTCCTGCCAGAACACCAAACCTGGCAGCCCTTTGCTTGATTTCCTTCCCTTGCCATTGCCCTTCCCAGCGAGGCTTGGACAGGAGCACTGATTCGTTTTCTGAGGTCCTCTATAGCCTTTAACCTGACCTGCCCTCACCTCTCCCTCTGCTCTTTCCCATGCAGGTGGCACTTTGCACCAAGAGCACCAGGATCCAAACATCTCGGAGTGATCACGCCTTCCCACAACCCGGGCTGGAGAGCAACGAAATCCATTTTTTATTAGGGACAACAGGAGACTTGTCACATGCGGGGTGGAAAACCAGCGCGCAGCTCCTGATTCATCTCCCCTGGAGCCCTTCTGTGCCTTCCTGAGTCAATCCAGGGATGTTTTTGCAGTGTGGCTCCGTGGTCCCTATGGAGAACGAGCTTTTGGAGTTAGTTGCATTGACAAAAGATGACGGAAGGGCAGGATCCTGCCTTGCACCGTTGACGGCCCAGCTGCCATTTCCATCCCCCCCATGGACAAACCCATTCACGTTTCCACTCTTGTATTTCATTGAGTGTTTTTCAGATGAACCAAAACTGCAAGATTTGTCCCCACTCCCAGCGCTTCAGTTCTCAGCCCATGTGAAGCGGCAGAAGCCAGTGAAGGATCTCCTGAGCAGCCCGCTCCGTAGGAGCGACCTCACGGCGCTATGCACCATACAGCCTTGCTTCTTTTCTTTTCCTTTAAACAACAACAACAACAGCAGCAACGAAAAGATGGGAAAGGAGCTATTTTAAATTTATGAGCCGGTGAGGCAGTGAGTAATGGTGACTCACTGCTTCATATTTTAGGCAACCGACCGCAAGGTGAGCCGTGCTCCCCTTTCACGTTGCCAGAGACAGGAAGACCTCTCGTGTTCCATGAACGGCATCAGCCTTGCATAAATCCACGCAAAAAAAAAAAAAAAAAAAAAAAAAAAAAAAAAAAAAAAAAAAAAAAAAAAAGGCTGGATTCAGCGCTGTTATTTCCCAACCTCCTGCTCTGCAGCCCTCGTGGGTCCCCTGCTCCCCTGGGATTTGCACTAGTCTGTTGTCCCCAAACCGGCCGCGTTTCTGCCCGCTGCTCCCAGCCTCCCGCCCAGCGAGTCCAGGGACACCCTCAAGCGCCCTCCCTCGTTACCGTGTGCTGGGGCTGGCTCGTTTCACACTCGGAAATGCCCTTTCCCTGCGCTGCCGAGCGTGGCAGCAGCTCCGTGTGCCGCGGCAATGTCGATGTTTGCTGCCGAGCCCCCCGGCAAACCTGGCGGGATGCGGAGAGCGGCTTTGCCGCAAAGGGCAGCTCTTAATTTGCCACGGAAAGAGAGAAGGAAAAGAGCAGGGAGCTTCGGGGCAGGAAGGCATGCCGGATAGCTCCGTCGGATCCAGCTCAGCCCCTCCGAGAAGGTGTTAATCCCTGAAGGGCATCAGATAATGTTGCCCTGGGCTGGTGAGCCGGGGCTTTCCAGGGAAAACGCTGTGAATGGAGGTGACACGGAGGGAGATGTGATCTCCAGAGGTCCTGTGACGATCCTGTGATGTGCACATCCCTAGGTGCTGATATGTGAGGTACGGAGGTTGGCACGTCACTGCTCGGGTCTTGCTGCCCAAAGGGCATCTCTCCTTTGCAGGACACCCCGTCAGCAGGCTCTGAACCCCCTGCTGCTCCGGGGGAACCTCTTCCCATTGAGCTTCCCAACGTGAGGATGGTGACGGCCACTTGCTGCCAGCGTCACCCTGCGCCCTGCGGATTGAACTGAGGGGACAGTGCCCTGCACACAGCTCTGCCTTCCTGCCCCACGGGACTGAGTTATCCCTGGAAAGGGACAAACCTCGTGCCTTGGAATTGCCCCTGGGTTTGCCGGGAGCCAACAGCCGCTCTACCCAGCAAGGACGGTCACTGACTGGAGTGTGGCCGGCACAAACACCGCTCAGCCCAGTGTACCCAGCTAAAGGGTGACAAAAACCCACGGGAAATGCTGCCGTGGAGAAAACACCCCGTTTATGCTGCGTTTTAGGAGGAGCCCCTCACAAGGAGTTTTAAGGAGCCGCCACCGGTGACAAAGCAGGCTGCTAGTTTGGCCCGGCAAGCCGGGTTTGCTGAACGCCCTGTCAGGTTTGAGTCCATCATCACACGCAGATTTGGAACTGGAAGTCTACAGCCAAACCCGCGGCCCTTGGGTGTCTGTTTCCCCCCCGTGCTTCTGCTATTTTGACTGTTTCGCCAGAATTCAGACCCCAGCGTTTTTAGCCAGGAGGCTTTTCAGGACAGAGCCCGAGCAGAGGGGCCGAGGAAGCAGGGCCGCTTCCCGAGGCGGGCTGCGATTCCCGGGAAGAGGATCCGCCTGGAGCGCCGCTTTGGAAGCGGCTCCTGGGTGAGTCAGCAGAGCCGTCTCCCGGGGCCCTGCAGCCGGCGAGGAGCGGGAGCGGGGAGCTCTGCTGCTTTCTTCCCCCCTTCCGCCGCCGAGGTCGATTATTCACCAGCCTGAAGTACGTCACCAGCCTCGGGAAGCTGCTTGTTCTTTTTTTGCTAGAATGCTTTTTTTCCCCCTTGTTCCTCTCTATTTCTGAGGACGTTTTCCAGGCCGCCTCGCGGCCGCCCTGGCAGCACCGCAACCCTGGGGAGGCTTTTCACTTCCAGGAGGGAAAGCTGCAGCCTCCGCAGCCTACTCCGCCAGAGAACGGGGATCCATCCTCATCCAACAGCGAGTTGTTCTCAACCCGGATCCACCTTTTCTGAGTCTGCAGCTCCCAGCTCAGCTCTGAGGAAGGGCCTCGCGCTCATCCCTCTCTCCCGGCTGCTGCAATTGCTCCAAGAGGGACATGTCCAAGAGGACGTGTCCTCTCGTGTCCTGGCTGATCCCAGGGAATGGGATGGATTTATCCCCCTTGGCCAGGGCTCAAGGAGCATCCGCACAGACTCCTGCCACGAGCCAAGCGCAAGTCTTGGTGAACCCAGAAAAGGGAAAACCTGGATTCCTGCGGGCGGGCGCCTCAGGCCGCAGGTTCTCCCGCGGGTTTCATTTCCCCGGCATATGGCAGCTTTCCCACCGCCTCTGCTGCTGGCAGCACAGACTAAACTCTGCCTTTTCCATCCGCTCTAAGGCTTCCTCCTTCCTCATCCTCACAAGCTTGCCCTCCTACCTGCCTAACGGATGGGCATCATTAAGCTGGCCCCGGAGCCATCACTCTGCACTTGGAAGCAGCAGGAGCACCTTCCCTTCCTGCCTACCCCAGTGTCAGATATGGCTCGTCCTCCCGCCACCCTGTCCTTGCTCCGGCGCGGGCTCCGCGGCTTCCCGCGGCACGGCGCGAGGCCGCGTTCCGGGAGCCTCGAAGCCGCAAGGGCGGGATGCGGGAATGGGCGTCTGGCTGCGCGGGAAGGGTTGGCTTTGATGGATGCAGCGCAATTCCTGCCCACTTGTCAGCGCGGCAGCAGCGCTCCTGGGAGCAGATCCCGGCAGGGATTAGCACTGCACCAGCGGGAGCCGACGGAGCAGATGAGCTCGGCTTTACACGCGGGCTTTACAGCCCCTGCGCCTCTCTCTGGGGCTCTTCAAAGCCAACAGCACCGCTGCGATCCCTCGTTCGGACACGCTCAGCACCAGGCCGGGTAATTCCGACCCCCTTCACTCGGCATCACCTCTGCTGGGAAGGCCGTCCCGCTTCCCGGCAAGTGCCCCAGTGTTCCTAAAGTCAATGGACGGCGGAGGTTCCTTGTGCTCTCCTCTGTCACCCGCAGACCCTTGTTGATGCCCAGGCCGCCTCACTGTCGTGTGCAGACAGCGCTGTGTGTGAGGCAGAATTCCCCATTTTTCTTGCAGCTCCCGGATGCAACAGGAGCCGTCCATGGGATGGGAAGAGCCGCATGCTGTTAACACGGGAGCCTCTCCGCCTGTTACGTGTCAGCGCGCGCCGTGAAGGTTGACAAAGAAGAGACAAGAGGGCCGCGGGCTCCGCTTCCCGCATCCGCATGGCTCGGGCCACATCTCTCCTTTCTTCCCGCTGGTTTCTGCTCCATGTGACAACCCCTCACCGCGGCTCTGCGCTCTCCGTGCGTTTACGGCCGGGCGCATCCCTGCGCCCTCCAAGGGAGGGATGACTCATTCCTGACTCACAGGCGCTCCGGCAAAGCTGCAGCCTTGCGCTCGTTTCCTGGGAGAAGCATCTGCTGGCCTCGTCCTGGAAGCTCGAGCACTGCTCGCTCACGGATGAAGGCGCGTGGTGGCTGGGGAAGGGCTCGGCTCTGCCCAGCGCGTGGGAAATGAGCCTGGCCCTGTGCGTCGGAGCCTGCGGTGCCGTCAATCCCGCCCCTTCCTCGGCAGCAGCACCGCAGATCCCCTCATTCCTTCCGGAAGCAGAAGGAGGCCTAGCCAAGGCCTAGCCTTGCTGGACCAGTCTCGGGATGAGAGGAACGCGCCGTTGCTCCCGGTGGGGTCTCCATCACATGGATGTGCACATGGGCATCCCCACGCGCCCGGCGCCTCTCCTCCCATGCAGGATCCCTCTGCAGAGCCGGCCACATCCACACCCGGCACGGGAATGTGAATGAGAAGCCCGGGAAGGGGCCAGGCGAGGAGCAGAGAGGCTTTCCCACATCCAGGGCAACCTTCTCCATGGCGGTGTCTTAATTAAGGAGCTGCTGATGAAGCCGCATCCTGGGCAGGGCGCCGAGCAGGCGTCGGGCGCCCCGGACAAGGGAAAACTCGGCACCACTGGGGAGCACCAGGTCAGCGGGCTGAGCTGGTCCCAGGAGAGCAGGAGATGCTCCATGGGGAGCAAGTCCCAGGAGAGCAGGGAGAAGGGGGACACAGACGTGAGTGGCACTGACGGCCAGAGCACCCCTGCTCCATTGTCCATCTTTTTCCTGCCGACTTAAAGTGCAAAAGGAATCTGCAAGGGAAATTGAAGCGACTTGTGAATTTGGGGAAGGAAAGGCAGGATTCCAACATTGCCATCGTATCAGCAGTTCCCTTAGGGATAAGTGTGGGGGTTCCCTGGCGATGAAGGTAGCGCAAAGCCATCGGCCTCATCGTGACGCTGCCCAAGTGACACCTGGGATCATAGCTCAGTTACTCACTGTGTTAAATTCCTGAATCCAGCCATTTACTGACTCCATTTTAATTGTGGCCTTATCCTCATCCCTGCCTTGCTCCTCTTTAATCGAGTGTCACGAAACCGCAGTGAATTAGCCTAGTTCTGTGCTTGATAAGCATGCTGCTTTGGATAAGCTCACCTTTTTGTTGTCTTTTCTTCTCCCAAAACCCATAAGAGGCACAGGGGACTAGGCTATTCCTTAAAGCCAAGGCCCGAACTCACGAAGACATGTAGGAGCCTAATGCCCATGTCAATAGGACCTGTTCTTCTATATCTGTATCTACATCTCTCTATATATATATACACAGTCTTTTGCTGCACAACTGACTGTGGCAGTTCTCATTCCTTTGAAAACTGCCCTCTTCACCACAACCAGATTAATCTGCAACGGGAGAACCAGTTTGATCCCTGCACACTGGGGACTTTTGCCCTCCGGGCAGGGACGGCCAAGGCCGCTTTAGCCCCTGATCCCAATAAGCAAGAGGCCATCTCCAGCAGCAGATCCTGCCAAATGCCATCCCAGCCCAGGAGCTTTCCCAGCAAACCCATCGATTGCCACTCTATCCGTGCTCGTTCCCCAGCCTCATTCCCTTCGGCATTGTTAGCTCGCTCCTATTGCTCTGTTTCTTCATTAACTAGCAGTGATTCGGAACGAAACCCCCATAACTCATACTCCAAAAGTCATCTGCCCATACACCCATTCATTCGTCGTTCCCTGTTAAGTTCATGAAAGATTAATTCCTTGATGATTATGATTTGTAATGTTAATTCATTAGCCTCTTTCCCATTAAGCGTTCGGAGGTTTGCAGCATTACATTGATCTCTTAATCAGCCCGTGGTGAGCGTGAAAAAAAAAAAGTTAGAAACCTTCTTTACTCTTCCTGTCCCTTGGGCAAATTATCTGCCTGGTCTTCCAGCTCAGCTCCCAGCTCAGCTTTAGTTCTCTAAATAATTTAAACACATTTAAATGCCTTGGACTCCAAGAACAGCCTCCTGCCTTCTTGTCCCCCATGCCTCTTCTCCACAGGTTACTGAAGGTCCCCAGAAATCGCTGTCCCCGCACGCATCTCTGCTCAGGAAGAGGCAGCATGGGAGAAGTGGCCCTGGAAAATGACAATAAAGCGGATTTGAGGCTGCGCTGCAGCGGCTCCAGTGAGCAACACCACCACCGCATGGACGAGGAGGACTCTGCAGATCTCCCGGCTGGGGCGGCAGGAGCAAAACCACTCGAGCTCCCTTGGTTCGCCTCCTCCCGCTATCCCCAGCAAATACACCCCCGGATTTGGGGGGCGCTGAAACCCCGAGGTTTTTCCATCCCGCAGGAGGGCGGCCTTTGTTGCTGGGGGAAAAGCGGTGGGCACAGGGAAATGTTTGGAGCGCTGCGGCGAGGAGCTGTCCATCCGTAGGATGTGAGAGGAGGGCCCAGCCGCGAGCTTCAGCTTCACCCGGCACCCTGGGGACAGCGTCCTGGGGCGTTCCTGCCTTTCAGAGCCTTTCCATGAGGCAAAACCATCCAAAATCAGTGCCCTCAGCGAACCCGGACCTTGAGTTTTGGAAATTGCAATTGGGGGAAGCTCTTACAGCCCATCTTGGAAGCCCTCTGGTAACTGTCAACTTGCTGTCAACTCAAATACTTGCTGGTTTTGTATGGAATTTATGGACGAAAATGGGTATATTCTAACAGACCCCCCCCACACACACCCATCAAAGGTGAGGTTTTGTGACAGAGCTCGGTGGATTTGCTGTTCATGTGTGCCGGGGAGGTCGTGATGCTCAGGCCCGCTTGGCCCCTGTCCCTGTGGGAGCAGAAGGGTGTCCGGGTCTGTCTGTGCAGCCCACAGGTGGAGAAACAGGAGCATCAGGACACATAACTGCAGTGAGGGAGGCACTTGCTGGGAACCGGCCGAGCGCCAGGGCGCCTCTGGCACGGGCTGCGGACGGGGTCTGGGCACGGGCCTCTCTTGGGAAGCGCTGGCTCTTGGGAAGCTGCATTCAAAATAAATTCATAATAATAATTATATATTTAAAAGTAAATATTATAAATACATACATACAAATACGT
>VZSG01001166.1:30360-41900 GCA_013398315.1 Nothoprocta pentlandii | reverse complement strand
CCGCTGCAAGCCGTGCCAGTACGAGGCGGCGTGCGAGGAGCAGTTCGTGCACCACATCCGCGTGCACAGCGCCAAGAAGTTCTTCGTGGAGGAGAGCGCCGAGCGGCAGGCGCGCCACAAGGAGCCCGACGCCGGCAGCGCCGCCAGCAACGGCAGCGAGGACGCGGACTTCTCCAAGGGGCCCATCCGCTGCGAGCGCTGCGGCTACAACACCAACCGCTACGACCACTACCTGGCGCACCTGAAGCACCACAGCCAGGCGGGCGGCAGCGAGCGCGTCTACAAGTGCTCCATCTGCACCTACACCACCGTCAGCGAGTACCACTGGAAGAAGCACCTGCGCAACCACTTCCCCCGCAAGGTCTACACCTGCTCCCAGTGCTCCTACTTCTCCGACAGGAAGAACAACTACATCCAGCACATCCGCACGCACACAGGTGGGAGTCCCCCCTACCCCCCAGCTCGGTGCCGGGGGGATTGGGGGTGACAGGAGGTGGGGGCGACGCGAGGGAGCAGCCCCACGGCTCGGCCGGCGCTGCAGCCGCTCTGCGGAGCGGCCCAAAACGCCTTGGAAACACCCAGCAGCCGTTCAGCGGTTGAGAATTTCTGCAAGCGCTTAGCGTAGCACGAAGGGAGTTAACAGAAAAAGGTGTTTTGGGGGAAGTTTTCTCCCTTTTCCTTCGTTTTTCCCTTTTTCCTGTTGGAATTTCCGTGTGCGGAGGGTATTTGCGTGGAAGGGGCGCGCGGGAGTCCCGCGGGCCACCCTGGCCCTGCAGCCGGCGCCTCATTCCCGCTCCCCTTGGCTTCCCATAGAGCCAGTATCCACAAGTGCCGCCTGGCGGGTCAGGCACAGCGGGAGCCAGGGACCCAGAGAAGCCGGGGGATCCCGACTGGATATTCCCGCCCTTGGGCCACCTGTTTTCGACTCCTAGAGATCCCTCTAGAAGCAGCCCCCGCTGCCTCTGGGTCCCCTTGCAGCTGCCGAGGGGGTTGCACCTGCCCGGTGTTCCCGGAGAGCACTGGGATGATGGGAAGAGCGGGATGGGGGCGCATGGCCAAGGCCCAGCCACCTCCGGAGCTCATGGACACGGTGCCGTGTTGGGATGGACACCCCGGGACAGCCCCACAGGCGCCAGCCCCGCAGCCCGCCCTGCCCTGCGGCTCGTTGTGGCCTTGGGCCATTCCCAGTATCCGTGTCCTGATGGATGCATCCCCTTCCTCCCGGAAACCTGCGTGGCGGTGGGTCGGGGTCCTGCAAATCCCCCACGCAGGAACTGGGCAGTGGGGCAGGGGCCTCCTCAAACACTGCTGCTGCTGCTGCTGCCCCTTTGCTGGCAGGCAGTTTTCCCACACAGGACATTGTGCTTTCCCACACTCCAGCCCGCGCTCCCTGTGCCCGTAAAATTAGGGAAGCGCCAGCCCCGGTGCACGCCGGCGGCTTCCCCGCGTCCCAACACGGAGCCTCCTGCCAGGCAGGAGCCTCCCGATCAACCCAGGAGAGGCGGCCGCTGCCTGCGGAGCAGCCCCACGTTCCCGTGCTCCCTGTGCTTCCCATGCTCCCTGCCTCCCCACATTCCCGTGCTCCCCACATTCCCCGCGTTCCCGCGCTCACGGCCGCGTGTTCCGCAGGAGAGCGGCCCTACCAGTGCGCCGTGTGCCCCTACTCCAGCTCCCAGAAGACCCACCTCACGCGGCACATGCGCACGCACTCAGGTGGGTTCTGCGCCGCGCCGGGGAGTGGGAGCGGGAATGGGAATGGGAACGGGCACGTCCCGGGCAGCGGGGCCGCCCCACGGCAGCCTCTGCCCGGCGTGACCTGTTCTCCGTTGGTTTCCGCTCGTGCTCCGGACCGGGCGAGCGGCACTGGCTCCCGTTCCCGTAGCCGAGGCTTTAGGCCGGGATTGGAGGCTGCTCCTAAGGGCCGTGGCAGGCGCCTCCGGAGCCGCTTCCCGCCGGGAGCGCCGGGCGTGGCCGGGCTCTCTGGGCGCGCGCGGGTGAAACTGCAATTTATCCAATGTCCATTTCCGTTTCTCTGCAATGCATTCAATGGACCAGTGGGGTATGGATCCCATTTGCTAATATTACTGTAGCGAGCAGCCGGCGGGTACGTATGCACAGCCAGACCCCGTGACGTTGCTCCCGCCTGTCTGGTTGCGGATCCCCCCCTCCCAGCCCTTCCCTCTCCTCTTTTATTCCTTATTTTTTTTGGTAACGTTTTTGTTGTGTCTCGTGAACGTGTTTGTGATTTGTGGCCTCCTCATTTTGCCTCTGTTTAATTTGAAAGGCGCATGGAGAAGCTCTCCCTTCCTCTTCCTTTCCATCCGCTTCCCCCCTCCTCCTCTCCGTGTCCCCCTTCCCGGGAAGGAATTATTTCCATGCTCTGTAATGACCGTCTCTCCCCGCCCCCCCGTCCCCTCCCTCCCGCAGGCGAGAAGCCCTTCAAGTGCGACCAGTGCAGCTACGTGGCCTCCAACCAGCACGAGGTGACGCGGCACGCGCGGCAGGTCCACAACGGGCCCAAGCCGCTCACGTGCCCGCACTGCGACTACAAGACGGCCGACCGCAGCAACTTCAAGAAGCACGTGGAGCTGCACGTCAACCCGCGCCAGTTCCTCTGCCCCGCGTGCGACTACGCCGCCTCCAAGAAGTGCAACCTGCAGTACCACATCAAGTCGCGGCACCCCGACTGCTCCGACATCACCATGGACGTGTCCAAGGTGAAGCTGCGGACTAAAAAGAGCGAGGCCGAGCCCGCCGAGGCCGACAAGGAGCAGCCGCGGGGGGACGCGGGCAGGAAGGGCGAGCGGGCGGTGAAGGCGGAGAGGAAGGAGGCGCCCGGCAAGGAGAGGAAGGCGGCGGGCGGCGCCGGCCAGGTGACCACCCGGAGTCGGAAATCGGCTGCGGAGATCAAGGAGGCGGAGGGCAAAGCCGAGAGAGGCGCCGAGAAACCCGGCAGGGCGAAGAAGAGCAAGAGGAAGGCCGAGGCCGCTGGCTCCAGGGAGGAGCCTGCGCACGAGGACGCACCAGCGGTGACGAAGAAGAAAAAGAAAGTGGAAGCCAAGGGCAGAGAGGGCTGGGAGGCTCCCGGGAGCGGGAGCGACGCCCTTGCAGAGGAGGAGGAGCCGCCGAAGCCAAACTCGTGCCACAAGAGGAGCAGGAAGAAGAAAGCTCCCAAGAGCAGGCAGGGCAAGAGGAGCAGCAGGGGCTGCACCGAGAAGCTCGAGGAGGAGCAGGACCGCGCGGAGGCTCCCGGCACCGCGGAGGATGCGCGCGGGGAGCCGGACACTCCCCAGGACAGCAGCCCGGAGCAGGAGCTGGAACAGGAGCGGGACCAGGAGCAAGAACAGGAGATCCAGCAGGAGCTGGAGCAGGAGGAGAAGCTTGAGCAGAAGCTTGAGCAGGAACTGGAACAGGGACTGGAACAGGAGCATGAGCTGAAGCAGGAGCAGGAGCTTGAGCAGCAGGAGCAGGAGCTTGAGCCGGAGCAGGAGCTTGAGCCGGAGCAGGAGCTTGAGCAGGAGGAGCTGGAGCTTGAGCAGGAGCCGGAGCAGGAACTGGAGCTGGAGCCAGAGCAGGAGCCGGAGCCAGAACGGGAGCCGGAGGCGGCGGTGGCTGCCACGGGGCCGAGCGGCGCCGCGTGTGGGAACCGCGTGCAGGACCCCGCGCTGCTCGAGCCGCCGCGCACAGAGCCGGCAGAGCAGGAGGCTCCGGCGGCAGCAGGGGAGGGAGGAGACGGCGCCACGGAGGAGCGGGAGGCCGCGGAAGCCCCTGGTGCCGCGTGCCCCGCGCCGGATCCCCCCACAGCGCCCGGCTCGCCCTGCGCCGCCCGCCCGGCCGCCAGCGACCCACACGAGGTGGACGAGGACGAGGGCATCCACAGCCACGAGGGCAGCGACATCAGCGACAACATCTCCGAGGGGAGCGACGACTCGGGCCTCAACGGCGCCCACTCGGCGCCCGAGGACGCGGGGCCCAAGGGGCCGCCGGGCGCCGGCGCCGCCGCCGCGGGGACCTTCGTGTGCATCTTCTGTGACCGCGGCTTCGGGCGCGAGGGCGAGTACAGCAAGCACCTCAACCGCCACCTGGTCAACGTCTACTACCTGGAGAAGGCCACCCAGGGGCAGGAGTAGCGGCCGCCGCCGTCTCCAGCGCCATGGACGTACAGCTCATGTACACACACTGTAAAGTTCTCTTTTTTTTTTTTTTTTTTTTTTTTAGCACCGTTTGCTTTAATTAGTATTTTTTTTCCTTTTTCTGGAGTTGAAAATATTTTTGGGGCCGACTCTGTACGGTGAGCGCAGCCGCCGGAGCCCCCGTTGGAGGAGGCAGGAGGGCTGGCGCCGCGGCCGCCTGCGCGGTCCCTGCAAGCACCAGACCCGTCACCCTGCACCAGTGTCCCATAGCCGGGGCTGCGGCTCCCCGGGCGCCAGCGGGACGTTCCCAGCGCCGTCCACGTCGCTGCTTTCTGTCCTCGCAGCCCATTCCCCCTCTCCTAGTTGTTCATGTGGTCGCGGTGCTCCGAGCGTCGACCTACCCCAAGTTTTAGGGCTCTGTTTTCCTGCTCCGGGAGGAGGGTTCCTGTTGCATGGAGGAGCCCTTTGTAGAACAAATCCAAGGTGGCTGGCAACGAACGTGACTCTTGGAGCGAATTGTGATTGTGAACGTACATTTCAGACCCCCTAAGCACGGACCGTGGGCCAAAATCCGGAGCAGTCCTTCCTGCTTTAGACTGGAGAACCTCTGTCTCATTGGATATCTTAATAACTATGATGTATAATTGGCTTTGTTTTGGGGAGCAGGTTTGCTCCTCTTTATTTTCTACTCTTTTTTTTTTTTTTGATTGTGCTTTAAGGGCTTGAGATATTGCACATTACGTTGTTGATCTTTACCTATGCAGTTGAATCCTGTAGGAGTAGCGCTTGTGCAGGACGCGAACACTTTATACTTGCATGTTGGGTGTGGGTGGTGTGAGCCCCGCTTTCCTCGGGAGCCCTCCGGATCCGCTGCCTCCCGCGGGCCCTTTTCCTGCGAGACTTGCCTGCCGCTGTCCCTGTTTCCCGGGGTGTCTTTAGCTGTGCGTGAAATTGCTGAACTCTTTGGTTGTGTATTTTTGACTAGCTTTAAAATTGTATAGTTCTTGGGTAAAAGTTACCAATGCAAGTTCAGAACACTATTTTGGATTGCAGCCTGGCATTTTCCTGGGTTTTATCCCGTGGAAATGTCACTTGTGATTTTTTTTGTTTGTTTGTTTGTTTGTTTTCTTTTTTAATATGCATACAGGATGTTAATGATAATTTATAATTTGGGATCACCGGGAAGCAGAGCGCTGGCTCTCGTGGCTCGGGTGCCGCAGGCTCTGCAGGGCCAGGGGATTCCGGCCCTTTCCCAGCTCTGTGGTGGGCATCAGTCAAACTTCCCAGGCTGGAGAATGAGCAGAGCGGTGGCACTGGGGTACGTGGGCCTGGTGCATCGGTACCGAGTGGCTCGTGCACGGATAAATCCAGAGAAAATAAGGAAAAAAGGTAAAAGGACCGGTAAGCCGGAAGGAAGCTGGCGCCAAGCCCTGCGGGACGTCCTGCTCCTCATCCCTTGAGGTGGCCCGGGATGGTCTCGCTTCCCCGCGGACGCAGGGCCTCCCCCTTGGCCGGGCCGGAGCGTCTGACCCTTACCGTGGCTGCGACAATCATCGGCAACCAGCGATCGGGTTGCGACTCTATTTATAATGCAGAACGTTGAGAAAGCGAGCGTGGCTTGGATTGTGTCCCCACACCCCGAACAACTCGGAGCGCGAGGAGCGGGGCCGGGGTCCCGCGCGGCGCGCAGCGACCCCTCTCCTTGCTGCCTCCGGGCCCCACACGTGGCAGCGGGGCCGGGTAAGGCAGCAATGCGGGTACCCAGCGGCGTCCAGCCTGGCTCCCGTTGAGTGTTTGACGTGGGCTGTACGGCCCGGGGAACCCCCAGCGTGGGGCGACCCCCTGGAGCGGCGATTCCCGACACCGTTAACTTGCTCTGTGCGGGCTGTGCCGTTCACTCAGCATCGAGGTCAGAGCCGCGCGGCCCAGCGGGACGCCACGACGCTGCTCCGGAGCCGGGAGCAGCCCTCGTCCCCGCCGAGACACGACCCAAGCCGGGAGGGACCGGGACGGGGCAGCCGGCGGGGAAGAATTCATCCCCCCGCAACTGCTATTGCTGGATTTCAAACATCCAGGCTGGAATTCCCAGGCATCTAACAGAAAGAGCAATATTTAACTGAGAGGCCAGTTAGGATGCGGTAACGTCACTGATTTCAACAGACTTAACGTAGCCGAGGAGCGTGGAGCGGGTCCAAGCGTTGCCTTGGACAGCGGCTGTGCGGATACGGGGCGCGCGCCGGCGGTGACGGGATGCGGGGCGCTGTGGGAGGCGCTCGGTGTGGGTATGCGTGTCCCTCCCGAGCGCCGCACGCCTCCGTAGGCTGGCACCGACACTTGATGTTGGGTTGCACCATGTTTGATGCTTTTACAGTGCAATACTTGTATTCTCGGAAATAAACCAAAGGTAATTTCTTTTTTTTTTCCCCCCTCATGCTCTTTCTCTCCTGTAGCGCGTGGCAGCCTTTTCTACATTTGTAATAGATGTTAAACCAAGCCAGATCGTACAGCCTGTTTTTACCTAAAACCTGTATAAGCCTTCTGTCCAAAACGTAGCGTAAAGTTAAACTAAGTCGCATTATGTTAACCCTTACACGTGTATTTTCCTAGTTCTGATTAAATAAACTTTATTAAGGAATGCGTGGCTCCCCGCTGTGCTCTCCTCCTTGGGCAGCAGCACGGTGCGGAGGGCGGGGCACCCGGGATCGCATCCCAGCAGGAGCAAGGCCGGAGGCGCCAGCTGCCGGGAGAGGAGCTCGGCGTCAGCGCGGGCTGCGAGAGCAGGACACGCTCCTGCTTTCCCTTTTCCTCCTTCCTCGAGGCCAGGGCCGGCTGCAGCATCGCGAGGGACGGGGGGCAGGTCTCTCCGCTGCGGCCGCCCCTGCTCTGCCTTGTCCTTCCCAGGCATCCCGGTTGGCCGCGCGGAGCTGCAGCCCCGGCGCACAAAGAGGCGGCGTCGAGTGGCCGGTGCGGGACCAGCCACACCAGCGATGGAGGGAGGAGACCAGGGAGCAGCCGTCCCGGAGAGCTTTTATTAGCCGCCCGGCTTCAGGAACACTCGCAGAGCGACAGCCACGACCCGACACGGCGCTCGCAGGAGCTTCCTCCGCCCACGCGTAAGCAGCCCTGTGAGCTCCCCGTCACCTTCCCCATCCCCAGAGCGGCACTGCGTTCGCCCCAGGCGCGGGAGCTTTGGAAGGAGCCGAGTTCTGGTCAGTCTGTGACACAGGGAAACGGTGGCGCTGCTGACAGGCAGGAGGCCGGGCCGGGTGAGACCGTTTCTAACCGCAGCAGCAGATGTGCAAGGCCCTGCTCTACGTGCCGGGGCAAGCAACAAAATTTCCATCCTGCTTTTCCAGGAGGAGGAGGGGAAAAGGGCAACCCTTTGGCACTGCTGATGCCAGCAAGAAGCCACATTTCACCTCCCACAAGGCACCAACCGTTTGGCGCATCCGAGGTAGCTACAGTTCAGCAGTTAGACCTGGCCTTGCGGGGTCCGGCCTGCTCTCCACGAGGTGCTCATGTTTCGGGAGGCCTCGGAGCTTTCCTGAGCATCCACCACCAACCAGGATCTCCAGAGGCTCTTTCACCCGCTTCTCCGGGGTGGTGAAGGGCGCAGGTTCCCGTTCCTATCTGTTCCCTGAGGCTTTCAGGTTTTCCACCAGGGAAGGCGGCTTCTTGGTCCTGTAGGCGGCAGTGCCTGGGATGCGGGCGCCTCTGATGTTGGGGATGTGGGGCAAGAGGGGCGGCTGCCGCAGGGCCAGCGCGGCGCCCTCGGGCATGTGGGCTCTCAGCAGCAGCTTCTGCTGCGCGTGGGCCGTCACGGCCACCCAACCTGCGGCAAGGAACGGGCAGCGTCAGCAACCGGGGTCCCTCGTGCCCCCGAAGGACCCCCACACCCCTGTGCCTTGGCCGAAAGCCCTCCGGGCTGCCCAGACTCGGTTTGAGAACCCCAGCTGAGAAGGCAGTAAGTGCGGCATGAATCAGGACTTGGATTTCTTCCTGGTGACCTTGGAGAGACAGCAGGAACCACCAGGGACACAAAGGAGGAGCCTACAGATCTACAGACCCTTCCCTTCCACTCATGCAACAGCCTGCACAGAGAGAGATGGCGCTTGACCGCAGGCATCCTGCCCGGGCCCGGCCGTGCCCCTCCTGCTGCTCCTGCAGCTGGGTCCCCACAGGCGCTCTGACCGTTGCCGACAGCCTCACTGCAGGCAGGGCTGGAGCCCCCTCCCCGCCAGCGTTTCGAGGCTGCAGACCCTGCAAACGGCAGTGAGAAACCGCTGACTTGCCTGCGGAGGAGAGCTTGATGTCGGCGACGGCCTCGGTGGCACCGATCCCTTCCAGTGTGATGTCCTGGGGCACAAGCCGGGGGAACTCCTTCATCCGCTCCTCCCCGCCCATGGGGACCTAACAGCACAACCGGGAGAAAGGCTTGGACAGCTCCGGGACGCCTCATCTCTCCCCACCCGCACTGCTGGGGAGCTGAAGGTATTGCCCCTCCCTTACTCCCCAAGAGCCATCTTGGCTGCCCCTAGGAGAGTCACCCCAGGACGGCTAAGAGGACGAGCACAACAGCACCCATCCAAGCCCAGCCGGGAGCCTCCCACTGACAGGGCCTTCCCTGCAGCAGCCGGCACCCCTGGCTGGGTAGGAAAGCCCAAGCCGCAGGGAGCAGAACACCCAGATCCCGCCCAGCAGGATGGCCTGCCCGGAGCGCCCGGCCTGCGCCCTCACCTTCATCAGCTCCTTGCCCGCGTACTTCTCGTACACGGCATCTGCTTGGCTCAGCGTGGTCACGTGCACGGGCAACAGGTTCGAGGCCATGACGGTAAACCAGGCGGATTTTTCTCCCTGACACACACCAGAAGAAGAGGGTGCCACTTAGGGTAACAGAGGAGCACCCCTCTCTCACACTCTGTTTCTGCCCTACGCCGTGGAAACCTGATGAGTTTTCTCCCGCAGGGTCGCTCTCCCCGCCAACAGCCCCTGTCCCGGGCCGGGCGCTGCATCCCCACGCTGCCAGGATGGCCCTTGGCTGCTCGGCTCTTCCCCAGAGCATCCCACCACCCTCACCTTCCTGCTTTCCCTCCAGGAGGAGGCCGAGAGCATCCTCGGCCAAGGACTAACCCAGCATTCCTACAGTGATCCTGGAAACGCAGGGCCTGTCCTGTGGCCCCCGCTCTGTTATAGATCCTCCTTCCCAAAACAGGGCACGCTACTGAGAAGGGCAGCAGCACTGGGCTCAGTAGGAACCACTCCTGAAGGTAGTTCCTAGGGGGGCAGCTCCAAACTGCTCAAAGCAGCTTCCTACAGAATTTCCAACATGTGGAAGAAGGTAAAGACCCTCTACAAATACTTTCTTTTCAGCCACTGAAATCCATGTGCATCTTTGGTAAGTTTCTCAGAGAACTCCCTGTTAGGACAAATGCCCCCGTTTTTCTCCCTTGGAAGGGAGCTTCATGAAATAAGGATATCTGGCCAGTGCCAGAGCCTTCAGCTGCAATTCCCCACCCTAACACACCTTTACTTTATGGGGCGCTTGATCAACAAACGCATCATCTCAAGAGCAGCAGATAACGGAGGAGGGAGAAGGCCATGGACAGCCTTTCATCATGTGGTACTGAGGGATGGAGGAAAGATTTACAAAACCATTTCTGCCCCTACCTCTAAGTAGTCTATACGCGCCAGGGCTGCCAGGAAAAGGACCATTTCTGGCTTGAGGATGAAGGTCCGTGGAACGATGGCCCGCATGGGCAAAACCAGCTTTACTTCCTTGTCTGTCAGAAGATTTAAAAGCTGCAAAAGAAATTGCACAGCTGTGAACCCCTTCCAGATGTCCCAATGGAAATAAGCAATACTTCCTTGAGGGGAAAAAACACCGGAACAGCGTGGAGAACACCGAACGTCGGTTCTCCAGCTCCAGTGGGCAGCAATAACCGGAGGCCCGGAGGGGCCTCTCCGGGAGACCAGGGGTTCTGGTCCGCGAGCAGCACACGGGGATGCAAGCGCCGAGGAGGCGCCTGCTCTCCAGGCTGACAGCACCACCCGGAGTTTCCAAACATGGGGAGCAGTAGCGGAAACGGCCCCCCAGGACGCCCCAGCCCCAGGGGAAGCCAGGCTCGCATGGCAGCCTGGCAGGGAGGACGCAGCCTGTTTCGGCAGTGACGGACCGAGCTTGGCGGGTTCTGCTGCTGTACTCTCCCCGGCATCTTTATCTGAAAGGCAGGGAAGCTTCTGCTGTGGAGTCTGGAGCACCAGGAAGCTGCCCTACCCATGCAGACTTCCTGATGGGCCCAGCAATGCCCAAAGCAACTGGCAGCCCCCTATGGACATGGAGCTTCACAAGAGAAAGCAACGAAGCAGCGAGACAGCCCACCGAGGAGCTCTCCCACCTCCTCGTTCCTTTCAGCTTTCCCAAGAAGGGGCCCCCCGGCTCTGCACAGGAACAGCAGCATTGACACATCAACGCTCCCCTCTGAGCCGCTGCTCTAGTGAAGCTCCACGCCGGACCTACGCAATTTTCCCTCATGATTCCTGGTGTATCGAAGCACCAGCGGGCATCCTTCACTTCGTTGTACGAGAATTCCTCCTTTTCCACCGGCTTCCGCGGGGAATGGCCAGGGTCTTCGTCCACGCTGTACGAAAGCAGGTCAGGATCGAAGTCAATGATGGGCGTGGGCTTCGACCGCTGAAAGGTTCTTCCAATTCTCCCTGGATTAAAGGGAAAAGTTGCCCGGTAATTAATCTCATTTGAAAACTTCACTTGGGTGTTTCTCCCTTCCCTGCTTTACGGGCCTAAGAGCAGGAGCGTTTTTCAGAGGGTGGAAAGCAACGAGCTGGTGGGCAGCACCCTTGCAGTGCCCTAGGCAGGCGCGGTGCCTTTCGCCAGACGATACTCACCCACCAGGTAGCCTTCCTTTTTGAGGCGGTTCAGGTACTTGTGCTCTTCATCACTCAGCTGCTCCTCTGTTTTTTCTGCCTCTGCCCTCAGACGCTCCTGTCTGCGGAAGATCCTGTCGCACGTAGGGTTGATGATGGGGAATTTTAGCAGGCCCAGCGTTGTTCCTGGAACAGGAACAAACAGAAAAATGACGCGTTGGGCTCCCTTGCTGCCCATCCCACGGGCCGGCCCGCCGGCGGGCGCCCACCTGGCCATGGCGACACGGTGGCGCAGTGCACGACGTCAGGCGCGCGCGACTTGCAGTAGTCAGAGCGCAGCAGCGCGTTGAAGAGCGCCGACTTGCCGGCGTTGGCGGCGCCCAGCAGGTAGACGTCGCCGGCGGCGCGCCACGAGCGCTGCAGCGCGCTCACCAGTCCCTCCACGCCAAAGCCCGTCTTGGCGCTGATGAGGCGCACGGCGGCCAGCGGCTCCCCGCGCAGCCCGGCCCGCGCGCACGCTGCCTG
>VZSG01001166.1:18492-29347 GCA_013398315.1 Nothoprocta pentlandii | reverse complement strand
CGCGGACGAAGGTGAGGCCGCGGGAGCCGTTGGCGGGGATGGGGCGGGGGGCAGGGGGTGTGCCGATGGCGGCGGCGGTGCCTCACCCTGCGGCCGTGTCGGCGCTCCCCAGATATGCAGTATGACGAGGACGACGACGAGATCACGCCCGACCTGTGGCAGGAGGCCTGCTGGATCGTTATCAGGCGAGCGCGCTTGTCTCGCGGCCCCCGGGGCCCCCCTGCCTGTGAGCGCCCTGTGAGCGCCTGGGCCGCCCTCGTGGCACCGCGGGAGTGGGGGGGAACGTCATTCCGTTTTTATAATGTTCCTGGGCAAGCTCGCGTCCTGGGAAAGCCCCACGTTTGTGTTCAGTTGGGAAGGTTTTGTAGGAAGGAAGCATCGAGCTTTTCCTATTTAGAGGGTACACCAGTTAAATTAGGAGCTTGCACCAAGGAACGCTCTCTCTCCTGGCTGTTATAGCTCCTACTTTGACGAGAAGGGCCTGGTCAGGCAGCAGCTGGATTCCTTCGACGAGTTCATCCAGATGTCCGTGCAGAGAATCGTGGAGGACGCTCCGCCGATCGACCTGCAGGCCGAGGCCCAGCACGCCACAGGGGAGGTGGAGGAGCCGGTAGGTGCAGCGGCTCCACGTGGCTTTGTGCTGCTCCCGTGGGCTTTGTGCGCTCGCCTCGCGAGAGCTGCGAGGCAGCGGGGCGCTGGTGCTGCCCCTCGGGCTGTGCGATACCAGGTTTGGAAAAGCGGAGCACTGGGAAGGGACGTGCAAGGGGAGTGTTTTCTGTGATCCACACTTTCCTCTTCGGTTGGGTTAGTGATTCCTGCACGTCAGAGACGCCTCCGAATCGAGGAGCAGCCACTCTGCTGTGGGAGATCAGCCCCTCTGTTACTGTGTGGGGCTGCTCAGGCTGCGAGTCAGCTTCACTGGCAGGGATATAGCAGAGCAGGCGAGCTGGCCAAAAACAAAGCTTATTCTGTTGGATTTTTGCGTTTCCGGGGGCTTTTTCATGGCAGGAAAGGTTTTTGGCTGCGGTGTTCCGTGCTGCTTTTCTTAACCCAGTCTTCCAAAGGTTCATTTTTGCCATCTCCCAGGGGTCCTGGGCACCAAGGGAGAGCTAGTTGTCCAAGGGCTGTTCTTTGTGGGCATGGGCGTTCACAGACTGTGTGGGCCTTTCGGCTGCTTGTGCCTTGTAGTGTTTGGATGCCCCTTCTGTGGGTGCCAGGCAGGGTGACCCAGCCCCTACCACCAGCCACGACCTCCTTGCTTTCCTGGCAGAGCTTTAAAATACCATTAACGATGAAATTTGTTTCACAGCTTGTCTCTCCAGTTTCTTTTTGTGGATAAACAGTTTTATATGGAGAATAGTTGCATTTTCCCTCCTTTCTTAGAAGCACACACAGTTTTTCTCTTTTGTTTTCCTCTCACAATAATTCCTCCGTTCAAAATTCTCTTGTTTTGCACGTGTCATACTATGTTCTCAGAGTGTGCAGTTTGCAAGAGATCCTTGCTCTGTGCTGTTGTGGTTCAGTCACACACTTGTATGTGCTCTTCCCTACCAAAATACGGTGTTGTGCTTTCTTGAATCAGAGAGCTCAGGTTTCTTATTTTTACCATCGTATTATGGGTTTTTTTCTTAGGATTAGGTCAAGATGCAAGAGAGAAGAAACCTGTTCTTTTTTTTTTTTTCCTTTAGTCTCATTTAGATACAATCTCTTGCCACAGATGAGGATACTTGACCCTCGTAAGGGGATTTTTTGATTCTTCTTCCCTCCACTTCACAGGTTTGAATTTTGAAGGCTGCTCGGAATGGATTTGTAGCACACAAGAAGGCTTAAAAACCGTACTAAATGATAAGGAATGCAGTAAATATGTTAAGTTGTGAAGCTTGATACATCAGGCCAGTGCTGCTGGAAAAACAGGGGAAAATGTGCCCTTTGAGTAAGAATTGAGAGAATATTTCGACCTACAAAGTGTACATTAACGAGGTGGGGACCAGCTCTGTTGCTTACTGTTGTAGGAAGCTGTTCTGTGCGTTACATTTCTTTAAAATCAGATAGTTTCTCGGGTCTTTTCAGACAAGTCTTATTTGTTTATTGATCCTATAGGATTATCCTAGGAACGGATATTACCCAGCTTGCTATGTTTCCAACTGCTGGAAATAGTCATCCCTCTCCAGTGGCAGTTTTGGTTAGCTGCAAGGAAGAGAGCAGGTCAGGAACACAGAGCACTAATTATTAGTACTTTGTGTGGGTAGCAGCAGTGAGGATCCCATTTTGTCTGAAAGGTGTGTTGATTTGATACATTGATGCACTGATCTGCTTATTCTACAAAAAAAAAAAAAAAAAAAAAAAAAAAGCCCCAGATTTTTAGGGAATTTAGGACAAAATGGGTGGAAGGGGTGATTCCTCCTTTGCCTGCAGGAGTGGGCGCAGGGTGTGCGTTGCCTTTGCAAATGGGCTTCAGAAAGCGCAGCCGCCGGGGACGTTGCCACGAGACGAGGGATTTTGCTCCGTCCTAGAGCGATCTCTGGACGTGCTGCCTTAGTGGCGAGGCCTGGCAGAGCCCCTTGGCTCAGATAAAGGGTCGGGGGCATCTGTGGAGCTGAAGAAGAGGTTTCAAGTCAATAGGTCCTTCACGTTGGGTACGTGCAGGCCTGATGATTTCCTTGTGTTTGCTGGGTTGTGGTTAGCGAAGAAATGCTCTGTGAAGCGTGTCTCATTTCTGGGTCCTGGGGCACGCAAGCAGGCCACGCTCGTGCTCAGTTTCCACTGAACTGATGATACACTTTGGTCAGGGTATTGCTTTAAAACTTAAAAGCTTTTATTTTGGAAGCCGGGCTTTGGTTTACGTAAGGTAAAAGCTGTCAGTCTCATCACAGTAGGAATCGGAATGGGATGACTTGGAGGTTGGAGCAAAGTGAAGGCCCTGAGAATCCCTCTGTTGCTGAAGGTGCTGGGACAACCGCAAAGGATTTCAGCAGAACTAGAATTAAACTAATTTTGATAAGGTCTCTGCAAGAACTTTATGAAAACCAGCACCCTATGTAGATGCGTAAACTGTCTCACGTATTGAGGAAGTTGCAGCTTTTTACATAGTAAAACCGCTATCATTAGCTAAACCTCCGTGCAGAACCCAGTTCTGAGAAGGGCACTTTCTGCTGGTTAATATCCCCACTGCTTTGGCAGATGTGGGGCTTGGTAGTTGCTCCAGCAGAGGGTTATTTTTTCTTCCGCCAGAGGTTTTGACCTGATTTGTATTAATGATCTGGTTAGAAATTATTGGATGTTTTTAAGTGCTTTTTTTTCTCAACGAAGAGGGATTGTTTCCTCCTTCTGAGCAAAGACATGGAGCTGCGCTGGATCTTAAATGGATCTTAAATCTGCTCTTGTATGACCCAACCTGATGTTTCCTCTGCTGCAGCCAAATGTCCTCTTGTTTTGCAGCCCCGCTACCTGCTGAAGTTTGAACAAATTTACCTCTCCAAACCTACTCATTGGGAAAGAGATGGAGCCCCCTCACCCATGATGCCCAACGAAGCCCGGCTGAGAAACCTCACGTAAGAAGGACCTCTGTGGAGGGCAACCAAAGGAGGCTCCAGCTCTCTGCCATTATAAACTGATGCTCTCTCTCAGTTTACTCACACGCTGGAGACTTAATGACCACTTCTCTGTTTAAATCACAGTGCCTAGTTGTTGCATGCAGATGATGAATTGATGATGGTGCTTAATGTTGAATAGGGAGTGCTGGAATAGCTGTTATTATCATATTTCTGTGCTGTCTGCAATAACCACTGAGAGATAAGGTAGTGTTGTTTTCATTCTGTAGGTATTCAGCCCCTCTGTACGTGGATATAACTAAGACAGTTATCAAAGAGGGGGAAGACCAGTTGCAGACCCAGCATCAGAAGACGTTTATCGGGAAGATCCCCATCATGTTGCGCTCCACGTACTGCTTGCTGAACGGCCTCACCGACCGCGATCTGTGCGAGCTGAACGAATGTCCCCTGGACCCCGGCGGCTACTTCATCATCAACGGATCAGAGAAGGTGAGGGGCCGTGTCTTGCACAGTCTGTATTACAGAGCCCAAAGGTTTAATGTTAATTATTGGTGAGTCTTTTCGCAGAAAGACAAGTGTGTTTATCCCAGGGTGCTACCTTTGCTTCAGATTCTTAACCTCTTGCAGAAAGAGGAGCTTTTGACCCCCCGTTTAGGTCCCCTGCTTAGGCATCTTTTCTCCTCCTCCCACGACACACATTTCTTTCTTTCTACAGTTTTGCAGACTGATGTGTACTGAATGCCAGAGGTTTAGTTATTCTCTTGTGCTTTCAGCCTCCCTTGTTATCAGTTGTTTACAAGCGTGCTCGTCTCAAACGCAGGTCCTGATTGCTCAGGAGAAAATGGCTACAAACACAGTGTATGTGTTTGCCAAGAAGGACTCCAAGTACGCCTACACAGGAGAGTGCAGGTCCTGCCTGGAAAATTCCTCTCGACCAACAAGCACCATCTGGGTTAGCATGCTGGCCAGAGGCGGGCAGGTAGGCCGAGCAGTAAAACGCTCCCCTCTGCCCCCGTGAAACCGCTGGCCCTGTGTCTGAGAGTCATTCTGTGATTCTCCTACTGTCCTGTCACTTTGTGTCGTTGCCTTTGGGGATTTTGCAGTTTCTTTGCGTGTGAAGTGGTGCTGGAGGTAAAATTGTATGAAATTGTCTTTAGTTCCTCATAGATTTCACTCGCCTGTGGGCTGAGTGATTCATTTTGGGGCTGGAACGGAGCCTCTCGTGGTAACAAGCTGGGAGGTGTTGACTAAAGGATCTCTTGAAAATTACTCTAAATGAGTTTTTAGAGACTGAATTCAGTGTACTTATAAGTGTATCACTTAAGTCCAGAAAGAGATTTTTTTGTTTAGAGACCAAATCTTCTGAAACAAGTGTGTTTTTCTTCTGCATTTCAGGGTGCCAAGAAGAGTGCTATTGGCCAACGGATTGTGGCAACTCTGCCATACATCAAACAAGAGGTGCCCATCATAATTGTCTTCCGTGCACTGGGCTTTGTGTCAGACAGGGACATCTTAGAGCACATCATCTACGACTTTGAGGATCCAGAAATGATGGAGATGGTAATTAATAGAAATAACGTATTTCCTAGCTTAACGTTGGATGGTATCTAGTGGTATTGAAAGTCTTTTTGTTTCTTTCCCAATTGTAATTTGTTCTGTCATTATTTTTGTTAGAAATAACAAAAGCTTTGTGCCTAAACCCATTCTGGGGAATGCATTAAGTGCACAAAGTGCACTGGAAATCTTGACATATTTGTTGAAATCAATATTTGGAGAGGTAGAGTCTTGTCCTGCTGCCATTTATTTATTTATTTTTTAACTTTTAAAATCTCCGTTTGTATTTGAGGTAGCAACAGGCCAAGAGGATGCTTGATTCTGAGATGTTTTCTGAAGCCTAAAGTTTTACATTCTTCCAGCTCTGATTCCTGCTGCACCAGATGAATGCTTTCTGGTGGTTTTGGAAGAACTACTGAGTTAAAGCCTGAAACTTGTTAGAATTGGATCTGTAATTAGCAGCTTCCCACACAGAATCGTCTACAAATTGCTCTGCAGTTTTCCTCAGCTCTCCAAGGTGCTTCATGGTTTTGCTGTGTCTTGTGCTTTAGGTCAAACCCTCTTTGGATGAGGCCTTTGTGATCCAGGAACAAAACGTCGCTCTGAACTTCATTGGCTCGAGAGGCGCAAAGCCAGGTGTCACCAAGGAGAAGAGGATCAAGTATGCAAAGGAAGTCCTGCAGAAAGAGATGCTGCCACACGTGGGCGTCAGCGACTTCTGTGAGACCAAGAAGGCCTATTTTCTAGGGTAGGCCACGTTGTTTGTTAGCTGCACCTTCCCTTACCTGCAAGCGCACGCTGAGTACAAGTTGTTTCGTGGTCTTGCTTTTTGTGAAGCGTGTGGCTCATAGACGCGTATGGGGAATGTGATTTTCCTTTGGATTGCAATCTCTGGATACTTTTAGCACATGTATTCACAGCTGAGAAAAGATAAATGGTGATAAAATAGAAATATAAGCTCTCCACACGCCCCGAACCTTGTTTTAGGTGCAATGGTCATAACAAAGTACTTTTCTTGACCCCACTTTGCAGGGGAAACTTTTTTTTTTTGTCATGGCTGATAACTACTGTCAGTCTGTATGTAACATAGTCCACTCTTGAAAGCTACTCTCATGTCCTGGTTTTCACTAATGCCTGGTAGGCAGGTGAATTGCAGCATCCAGAGACCTCTCGTCGTATCCACAATTCCACATTACCTTTTATGTGGTTTTGCCCTCAGTTTAAGCATAGTTCCTGGGTTGCCCCCAGTTTAAGCACAGCCAGCCTTACTGTATGGGAGAGTCAGGAAGCGGGAGGCCAAAGCACGGTGCTGCTGTGAACCCATTACTCCCTTCACCTGCAGTTCCCTGAACCTGCATCACTGAGCTCCGACGGTTCGTGTGGTGACAAGGTCTGTGTTAGAACAGCAGCGATTTGATTCGCTCTAGGCTTGCCAATATTTATGAAACAGCCTCCTGACTTACCTCATCAATACATAATCTGGGTTGGGAATGGGTTGAAACACTAATTTTTCTTCTTTGGTCAGGTACATGGTTCACAGATTGTTGCTGGCAGCACTGGGGAGAAGAGAGCTTGATGACAGAGATCATTATGGCAACAAAAGACTGGATCTTGCTGGGCCGCTGTTGGCTTTCCTGTTCAGAGGGTAAGCAGAATAGGGGGATGTTCTTTGGAGGTCCTTGGTGGCAGCTGCATGGCACATTCTCTGCTGCTGCCGCCTCTGTCCAGCTCTTCTGTTGTGTCTCAGAGCTGGCAACACAAAGGGGATGAGTTTGGATTTCCTGCCATGGTAGGTGCTTAGAACCAGCTTATGCTTTGAAGCACAAGAGGTTGATATCATCCCATGTTTTTATTACTTGGAATGCAACTTGGTCCTACCCTTATGCACATTTATAAACAGATAAGTGAGTTTGGGTTTCAGCTGGCTCGCTTTTTCCTCTAGGTGTAAATTACTTGCTCTTATTTAGCAACATTTCTTTTTTTTTTTTTTCCAAGTAGTGCTAGATAAACTGAGTTGCTACAGCAGTGTCTAATCCTATCTCTGGGCTACTTTTTTTACAGAATGTTTAAGAATTTGCTGAAGGAAGTGAGAATTTATGCACAGAAGTTCATTGACAGAGGGAAGGATTTCAATTTGGAACTGGCCATCAAAACAAGAATTATTTCGGACGGTTTGAAGTATTCGTTGGCGACTGGAAACTGGGGGGATCAGAAGAAAGCTCATCAGGCCAGAGCAGGAGTGTCTCAGGTAAGACAGCTCAAAGAGGCACCGGGGCGTTTGTCAAGGCTGCCTAAAAATAAAGTTGTCTCGTGGAGGAGTTTAACCCTGCAGCCAGAGGCCACTGTTGTGTCTGAGACAGCACTTTCCTCCGAAGGAAATTTCCACGCCTGAAACAGGTGGGGGGATTCAAGGAGCTGAACTTTGGTGGGTTTCCTTGTTCTGGTTCTAGTCACCGCGTTCTCACGTAGTGCAGTGGTTGGTGGTGTTCGAAATTGCTCCAGTTTGCGTTGGAGCAGATTCCTGAGTGTTGCAAAGAACTGAGTTCTTGCATGCCAGCCCCCTTCTGTTTGCTGGAGTCCTTGAGGGATTATAAATTGGGGAATGCAAAGGACTGAAAGAAGGAGAGATGGCAGCTGCCTGTAGATGCTGTGTTTCTCTGTGTGTGTAAAGGAGTTTTCTCTGTGTGTGTAAATACGAATTTGTTTCGTATCTTTTCAGTAAGTTCTCATGTTTTATGCTGTAAAATTAAATTTCCTTAGATTTCCAAGGAGCTTTGAGCAGGCTCTGCAAAAAATAATGCACACATAGGTTTGCTCCTGACAACCAAGTCTGCCGTGGAAGACATCTCTCAGCAGTACTATGCATATCCTGTATATGTACGGATACATGTATATCTGCCAGTATGCTGGCAGACTGCTGGTGAAAATACAGCCTTTTGCAAGTACCATTTATTGTGAGGATGAGATACGTTGCCAGAAACACCTCTGTGCTTGGTGACCCGCGCAGGTGCTGAACCGGCTGACGTTCGCGTCCACGCTGTCCCACCTGAGGCGCCTCAACTCGCCCATCGGCAGGGACGGGAAGCTGGCCAAGCCCCGGCAGCTGCACAACACGCTCTGGGGGATGGTTTGCCCTGCCGAGACGCCAGAGGTAACGGGAATGGTGCCTGGAATTGGGGCCTGCGTGGCATGAGTGGGAGAAGGGAGTAAATAGTGTGTTTTCTATGCAGCCCCTCGGGGCCTCAAAGTGTTAGTGCCTGTGTTGTTGAAGGGCCTCTTGGTTTGGAAATACACAGTTACCTTGTGTGTCTGCACCAGGGTCACGCCGTGGGGCTTGTGAAGAACTTGGCCCTGATGGCTTACATCTCTGTGGGGTCTCAGCCATCGCCAATTTTGGAATTCTTGGAAGAGTGGAGTATGGAAAACCTGGAAGAAATATCTCCGGCAGCAATAGCTGAGTAGGTGCAAATGAGATTGCCTAGGCAGAGTGTCCTGGGTGTTTTACTCCATGGAGTGTTTGGAGCTGTCTCGTGGCTTGCCTCTTTCTCCTTTTCCTAGCGCCACCAAGATTTTTGTTAACGGCTGCTGGGTAGGGATACACAAGGACCCGGAGCAGCTTATGAACACACTGCGGAAGCTGCGGCGCCAGATGGACATCATTGTGTCAGAGGTACAGATGTTACAGCCAGGCCTCGGGTATCTCTAAACGAGGGAGCATAGCGGGCTGAGGCTGCTTTGCAAGCTTTAAAGAGAATATTCTAAGTGGAATATTTCTGTTTGTAGGAGCGTGATACATTTGCTGTGCTGCTGAGCACAACTATAAAGCCTTTATTTTAGGGAACTTGGTCACCTTTTGGGAACTGTGTCACCTTTCCCAGGCTTTGCCTCTACTCACTGGGTCTCGCTGCTTCCTCCAACAGGTCTCCATGATCAGGGATATCCGTGAGCGCGAAATCCGCATCTACACAGATGCAGGCAGAATTTGTCGGCCCCTTTTGATTGTGGAAAAACAGAAGTTGCTGCTGAAGAAACGGCACATCGACCAGCTGAAGGAGCGGGAATATAACAACTACAGGTGAGAGGGGTCGAAAATCCAGCCCGGTGCTGGATTATATGTGAAGTGAGAAGTGCTCAAAACTGGAGCACAAAACTGCTCTTTCTGATAATGTAATATTTATTTATAAAAATATATATTTGTCTCTCTCTCTCTCTCTCTCTATATATATATATATTCACATATATATATATATATATATATANAATCTAAAATATAGGATCATGTGGTGGTGGTAATAGTAGGGTGGAGAAGTCCTTTTTCTTGGCACTGATGGAGAGCCCCGTTCCTGGGCATTTCTGCTTGTTTAGTTGGCAGGATCTTGTGGCCAGTGGTGTAGTGGAGTATATCGATACCCTGGAAGAGGAGACTGTGATGCTGGCCATGACGCCAGACGACCTGCAGGAGAAGGGGGTTGCCTACTGCTCAACATACACGCACTGCGAGATCCACCCCTCCATGATCCTGGGAGTTTGTGCTTCCATTATCCCCTTCCCCGACCACAACCAGGTCAGTAGCATCACCCCACTCTTGAGGCTGGTAGAGAACCTATAGCTGAGTGGGTAAAGAGCTCGGCATGTACATGTGCCCCTGTGCATTTGCACACATATATGTGCATATACATAGATATACTAAGATGCTGAAGGGACTAGAGTGCTGTCTCACTCTAGTCCTTCCGACGCACCCGCGTCGGAATCTTTCCAATCGTGGATCCGGAAGGATCTTCCTGTCCTTGTGCACAGTCTCCTAGGAACACGTACCAGTCGGCTATGGGCAAGCAGGCCATGGGAGTTTACATTACCAACTTCCACGTCCGGATGGACACGCTGGCCCACGTGCTCTACTACCCTCAGAAGCCCCTCGTGACAACGCGCTCTATGGAGTACTTGCGGTTCAGGGAGTTGCCAGCAGGTATGGTGCCAATTAATGCTTATTAACAGTGTTACTCTGCACCTAATACATGAGTACACTATATGGATAAATACTCCAAGCGACAACACTAATAGCCTAGTTATGTTTTTTTACAGTCTTGGTGCCAAGGTGCAAGTTAACATCCTAACTTACCATTCATCTAAAAATACAAAATATTGGCTAAGTATCTAGGTCAGACCCATTCGCAATTTTTTTAGCTCAAATGGAAGAGGAACATTTTTACTCTTTTTTAGAAAATGCACTTTTTAAGAAAAGGGCGTATTTTTGCGTTGGTATTTGCTAGGTTCCCCTCCAGGGGTCCTTCTTCTCCTGATAAAACCTCCAATCTCCTTTCTGCCCACCCTTGCATTTACTGATTAATAAGTGCATTTTAAAGATAGTTTATCTAAGACAGCATAGATCGGCTTCTGTGTAGAGAATAGAGCTTAACATTTTGAGCTGTAAGTAATGTCTGAGGGTTACATTTGAATCTCAGCAAAATATTTGCTCTACACGTTGCAGGTATCAACTCAATTGTAGCTATTGCATCGTACACGGGCTACAACCAGGAAGACTCTGTCATCATGAACCGTTCTGCTGTGGATAGAGGCTTTTTCAGGTGGGATATTTTAAGGAGTTTGAAAATAAAATAGAACCTAATATATTTCATCAGTTTTCCAGAGGCCTGAGAGAAGCTCATCCTACACCTCAAGACACTTCTCCCAATTTGTTCAGATTGAAAAGTGTTTAAAAAAAATATTTGGGGGAGGAAGCAATAGCACAG
>VZSG01001166.1:5971-18207 GCA_013398315.1 Nothoprocta pentlandii | reverse complement strand
GAAAATCTCCGAATGATGAGACAAAGATGTGAAAAGTCCCCAGGAATAAGAACTGCTGTGGAGAGGTCACGCAGGTCTGAAGGTCTCTGCAACTCACAGTTAATAGTACATTATCTATAGGTGTTTTGGCAGTATCTGAAAAGTGACCATTAAAACACTCTGCTGAACTAGTGTGATTTTCCTTGGTGACAGTGGGATTTGCAGGACTTCAGAGAAAAGTTGGTGGGATGCTCTTGGCCTTGTCCCGAGTAACAGCAGCCACAGTACGTGGGTGTCATGAAGTTGAGCTGTGCAGGCTGAGACGGGGGATTTGGGCTGCAGAGCTGACTGCTCCCCACTTCCTGACTGTTTCAGGTCTGTGTTCTACCGCTCCTACAAAGAGCAGGAGTCCAAGAAAGGCTACGACCAGGAGGAAGTTTTTGAAAAGCCTACCCGGGAAACGTGTCAAGGTAAGGTGCAGCACTATAGAAAGACTGAGCTTGTCAATTTATTTATTTGCTTGCTTATTTTTTTCAGCCAAATACAGATGTCTGAACAGCAAAGTGCATTGGCTAAGAGGTCCATTTAGAAAGATCTTTGGACGTTGCAGCACTAGGCTGAAGTTGCCAACAGACCTGTTGAATTTCTGCAAAACCTCCAGATCGGTGTGTTGGAAATTTAAGGCATCAGATTTCCTGTTTTTCTTTCATTCCTCAGGCATGAGACATGCCATCTATGACAAACTTGACGACGACGGCTTGATAGCCCCCGGGGTCCGTGTGTCTGGGGACGATGTTATTATTGGTAAAACAGTAACTCTGCCGGAAAATGAGGATGAGCTGGAAAGCACCAACAGGCGCTTCACAAAGAGGGACTGCAGCACTTTCCTGCGAACTAGTGAGACGGGTATCGTGGATCAGGTCATGGTGACTCTTAACCAGGAAGGATACAAGTTCTGCAAGATCAGGGTGAGCACTAACACCTCTGCGTTTTGTAGTTAATCCCTTTTTTTTCCCCCAGAACTCGAGTTATCCATTGAAATTTTACCTGTGACTTGCAGGTACGCTCTGTAAGAATCCCACAAATTGGAGATAAGTTTGCCAGCAGACATGGTCAGAAGGGAACTTGTGGAATCCAGTACAGGCAAGAGGTAGTGCATTTGGTGTGTTGTGTGTATGTGTAGTGGTGTTTTGTGGGTTTGGGTTTACATTTTTCTACACTCCTCCTTTCAAACATTTTATTTCTCACTCAAGTGAGTTATCTGGAAAACTCTTGTATCACAATGTGTATCCTACTGCATCAGGGTGTGACTTAGAGCTTTAAAATCAGCAGGAGTAACCTTAGAAAGGGACACCTCCTGTATCCTAGTGTGCCCCTGAAATGCCTTAAAGTATTTCCTGTGAATCCCTGGAAGTGCCCTGGTTGAAGCCGGTACTCCGGGAGGTCCTGACCGTATCTTTTCCCGCTCCAGGACATGCCCTTCACCTGCGAGGGCATCACGCCAGACATAATCATCAACCCCCACGCCATCCCCTCCCGCATGACCATTGGCCACTTGATTGAGTGTCTGCAGGGCAAGGTAAGAGAAAGGCTTTTGCTGCGCGTCTGAGAATTGGGAACTAAACCACTGTCTTCAAGATACTGTTGGCTGGTGTTTGTTGATCCATTGGAAAGTGGATTTACGTGAGAAAATGCCCTCACTGCATTTATGTGAGAGCAAAGGCAGGTTTCTTGAGGAGGACCTGCAGCCCTCTTTAGTTTTGTCCAGCAAATGAGCTTGCAGTTGATTCTGCAGTTGGTTGTTTTAATTTATTCCAAATATTCCCTGTCACTTAAGGAATGAAGTCTTATGTTCCAGTATTAGAAGTTGCAACTGTTTCATCAGCCTTTGAAAAAATCTGAGAGGTTTTGCAAACCTTTTCTCTGCAGGTGTCGGCAAACAAGGGGGAAATTGGGGACGCGACGCCCTTTAATGACGCCGTCAACGTGCAGAAGATTTCCAATCTCCTGTCAGATTACGGCTATCATCTGAGAGGAAATGAGGTACAGCCAAAGTGCCAGCTCATCTGTGGGGCTTGTTTTGCTTTGTTTTTAATGCCCCTTTTAAGGACAGCGGGGCTTATGACGCTGTGGCTGCATTGACTACCTCAGGTCCTCTACAACGGATTCACTGGCCGAAAAATCACGTCGCAGATTTTCATCGGGCCCACGTACTACCAGCGGCTGAAGCACATGGTAGATGACAAAATCCATTCTCGTGCGAGGGGGCCGATCCAGATCCTTAACAGACAGCCCATGGAGGGTAGATCTCGGTGAGGACCTTTATTGCTTTCTGTGTAGGGTTTTGGGGGTTTTTTTTGAGTCTTGGACCTAAATTCTGGTTGCCTCAGCTGTGTCTCTAGGGCTTAATTGATTTACCCTAATTAGCTCCCCGTTTTGGCACATTTGACTCAAGGGGAGCGCAGCCTCCTTTTAGTTTTTCCCTCAGGGTTTTATCCTCCAGGGTTAGAGGAAAAATAATGCTTGGCTTTGTTCCTGCTTGGTGAGATTCTGCCCAGGCACCTGTGGGTTTGGTCAGTGGGCTCAGAGGGTCTGTTCCTTGCTCCTCAGGGACGGTGGCCTTCGCTTTGGGGAAATGGAGCGCGATTGCCAGATCGCTCATGGAGCGGCCCAGTTCCTGAGGGAAAGGCTCTTTGAAGCCTCCGACCCATACCAAGTGCACGTGTGCAACCTCTGCGGGATCATGGCTATTGCAAACACGAGGACGCACACCTACGAATGCCGGGGGTGCCGCAACAAAACTCAGGTAAGTGCCAGGCCCCCGGCCCACGTTCCTCCTGCGGGATAACAGGACATGTCGTGTGTGTGAACGGCAGAGGGGGAGTGTGTTCGGTTCAACAGCACAAATGTTGGGCTGTTGATCGTGTCCTAGTTCACACAGATACTTCCTCCTGAGTTTGCAGTGGCAGCTTGGCACTCGGCAGGAAAGGTCACTCAAGTATTTTGCAGCGCAGGCTTCTCGGAGGCTTGAAAAGCAAAGACTCCAGAGGCTCTTTGTAGAACATTCAAAGTGTAAATCTCAACATTGTGAGAATTTGGAGCTGTCACCCTTGTGACTGTCCCCATGAAGCAGTTAGGTTCCCACAGCTCTGTAGTGTGTACTTGGTTCCAGAGCTCTGCCAAGGGCTAGCACAGGTAACTGCTTTCACCTGGATCAATCCTGTTCCTGTGCTGAACACTGACTGGTGCCACCCTGACAGTGGCTTGCGCTAAGGAGGAGATGTGTGACACAAGCCTGGACTAACTATAACTGCATTTGGTGCACGGCAGGCAAACCTCCCTGGGCGGGTGCTCCCTGGTAAAAGGGCTCCTGTGGCAGCTCCCATCTCTTGGCTGCAGGTCTCAGCACTAAAAGTGAATCCTGAAGAGCTGCTCTGTAGCCTCTAGAGAGTCTCTTGGCCTCCCTCTTCCTTTGTCACTGTCTTTGAGCTTTGCTCATTAAGTGCTTCCAAACATAACTTCCCATCTAGCTCTGTCCCTAACACTTGACAGGTTATTATGGAGAAGGTGGTGGGAGTTTGTGCTCTAGAAGTGCTAACCACAAGTCTTTCGAACTGTGTTTCCAGATCTCTCTGGTTCGAATGCCCTATGCCTGCAAGCTCCTTTTCCAAGAGCTGATGTCGATGAGCATTGCACCTCGGATGATGAGTGTTTAGCCTTTAAAGGGATGCTTTTTTAAAATGGTGAGACTGAACTGCTCAGGTTTTGTTCCATTTCGTGTAGGTTGTATTCAGAATACAATTTTACACACCTGCTGTCTCCTGCTCAAAGGTATTGTATGTTTATTTCGTGTAAATAGAATTAAAATTTGTAATCAAACATGTGAATCTGTTTATTGGTACGCGTGCAAAAGAGAAAAGTGTGCAAGCAAATCAGTACTGAAGGAGGAGGTATCAGTAACGGCGGCAGGAGGGAGCTGATGGGTGGCTACAGAAAGCCAGAGGTTGCAGCTTGACCTAGAGCTCACGAACACTGGCGCGAGGGGCGGCCGGCCCGTCACAGCTCTGCACCGGCATCTGTGGAGAAACAAGGACAGTTGTTTGATAAAAATGTTTTAACAAAAATTATAACTGCTCATTTGGGCAGTTAAATTTTTTTTCCCACTGAACTGGTTCATTTTTATTCAACCCGTCTTACAGGAAGTTCAAAATGTCTTGGGGCCAGTACTCAGCATTTTTTTCTTATATGCTGATTCTTAAAATCTTGGTTAAACATCAGTGACATTTGTTCATACAGGGGTCTTACAGTCATTGAGCTGTACCGGTTGTTGAGGTTTTCATTTGACAACTAACGAATAGTGTGAATTCAGAAGAGGTAAAAGAGTTGGGCCTGTTTTCTCTGGAGAAGAGAAGGCTGAGAGGGGATATGATTAACACGTCTAAGTTCAGGAAGGGAGAATGCAGGGAGGAAGGGGACAGGCTGTTCTCACTGGTGGCCCGCGACAGGACGAGGGGTAATGGCCACAAGCTGGAGCACAGGAAGTTCCGTCTCCAGGTGCGGAGGAACTTCTTTACTGTGAGGGTGACAGAGCAGTGGAACAGGCTGCCCAGGGGGGTTGTGGAGTCTCCTTCTCTGGAGGTCTTCAAAACCCGCCTGGATGCCACCCTGTGCCACATGCTGTAGGTGTCCCTGCTTGAGCAGGAAGGTTGGACTAGATGATCTCTGGAGGTCCCTTCCAACCTTAAATATTCTGTGATTCTGTGAGTGTTATGGGTTGCTGCACGGGGTCATGGAGCAGCTCGGGCGTTGGCAGAGCAAGGAGAGCCAGAAAATCCTCTGTGCAAGTGATGTGGAGAATCATTCTGTGTTCTTGTTTCGCTGCCAGGTACTGCTAACATTCCCCTAAAGGAAATCTTGAGGCCATTCCAGGGATGGAAGCACCTAGGAGCTCGGGACTGCCACTCTGATAAAGGTTAGCAAGCAGCAGGTTAGCCAGCGGGATTCCAAGCGGCATTGTATCCTCGAGAGGGCTTGGGCTTCCCAGAGCTTCACCCCCAGTGCCTCTGCCCCCAGCACCGTTACATTTATGGTCCCAATCTTCAGGATTCACCGCCCAGCGCTCCAGGGAACAGGAGCTGGGTTGTTCTCAGGCTGGGGAAGGAAGAACACGGAGCTGCAGGGACCTGGTAGGAATTTAAGTCCCTGAAGCGTCTTGGAGATGGGAATGCCAGCACCACTCCCCGGGAAGGGGTGGCACGTTTGGAAGTGTTCCAAGAACATGGAAGTGCATCTCGAGGATACCAGCTCAGGCCTGGAAACCCACTGAAAGCTCTTTTGTTAAAAGCCCCACGTCTATTTTTGATTTTGTATCTTCCTCTCCAGTACTTAGCAGCCCTTGAGGGCACTGTCACTTGGGGGCACCCGCAGCGCCTACCTTTGGCCGGGGCTCCTTGGTGCAGCGTTTCCACCACGTGGATTTTGGCAGAGGCCGTCGCTTCACCCTTGGCGTTGGACGCGTGGCACTCGTACTCGCCGGCGTCCTCTTTGCTCAGAGGAGATATCTGAGGGAGGAGGGAGGCCCGCCCCGGTGAGCGTCCTGTGCCTAGTTTAAGCACAGGACCCTCTGTTTGGGGCCAGCTCGAGGGGCATTGCGCAGAGCAGCAACCAGCAGCTGCCCCATGGGGACCCCGTTGTGGGGCAGCCCCGAGGACGATCACCCACCCCTGCAGCTCTGGGCTTTTCTGCCCTGCTAGGCCAGGGGGAGCAGGTCTGGAAGCCCTTGGGCGTTTGCTTTGTTTGGAGACCTGGGAGCCTGGCACGGGGAAGGAGAGGCAGGGAGCAAAGGCTCCCGTGGAATGTGCTACGGGGATTCCGCGGAGCTGCAGCTGCTCCTCGAGCTCGGGAGGCCTCTCGAGGCGCCCCATGACCGGCAGCAGCAGAGAGCCCCGCGCAGGAAGCGCCGCGCGCCACTCACCAGCACCCAGCCCGTCACTTCGTGCTTCTCCGGGCCCCCTCGCGTCTGGATGGCCAGGTTCTCCCGGTCCCCGGGCAGGAGCTCCATCCTCTGCACGCCGTACTGTCCCCGAATTATCTGAGGGGAAGGGCAGAAAGGCTCGAGGGTCGGGGTATGGCAGAACCACGAGGGCAGCGCTCCCGAGGGAGCTGAGCACGAGGCGGGAAGAGCAGCGCCTGGAGCTCCTCTCCACGCGGCCCACAAGGTAGGATCCCCTCAGCTCCACTGGGGTCCCCCCAAAGCACCCGGGCGCTGCCGGTGCCAACAAGGAGGGCACGGGCCGCGTGCTGCAGCCGGAGCCGCGGGAGTTCAGCGGATGGGATTACTCACGTGGGAGACCTCACGCGAGCCGCGTTTGCGAGGGGCTCCTGCTGCCCCCCACGAGCCTCGCCAGGAGCCCTACCTTGTTCCAGGTGAGCACGGGCGTCGGGATGCCGATCACCTCGCAGCTCAGGTAGATCTGCGCTCCCGTCACGTTCCAGATGTCCTTGGGAGGGGTCACAATGGAAGGACCTGCCGCGAGGGAGAAGAGCCGCTCGGCACCGAGCTCACGGGGAGCCCTGAGCCCTGCTTGAACGGGGCCCCTTTCCAGGAACAGAGCTGGATCTGCCTGCCTGGATCAGGATCTGCATGCGGATGTTCATCCCTCAGGGCCCCTCTCCTTGTCACTGTTTGCTGGGGTTCCCTGTGATGCGGGAGGAACATGGGGTCCCCAAGAACCAGCATCTCCCCCCACAGGGCTGGGAAAAGACCCCGATTCTCCGTGGGCCGTCGTGGAGCCGGGAAGGGCTGCGCACGCAGCCAGAGGGAGCACCGGAGTCGTGAGAAGAGCCAGGCTCTGCTCTCCAGGGATATTCCACTCTAGAATAGTCAGAACGCTGGGGTCAGACTCTTCCCTCCACTAAAAATAAACGAGGAAGGCCAAGAAGTCAGCAGCTTTAAACGAGGATCACGACATATCCTGCCTGTTGTTTTTTCCCCTTCCTAGGGAGCGCTACTTGGCCCCTTGTTAGGAAAAAAGGGGCATCGTGCGGCGCTGGCTCCGTCCCGGCACAGAAGGAGACCTGGAGAGCGCTCGTGTGGTTCAGCGTCACCCGCGGCCTCACAGACCCCCCTGCCACCAAGTGCCCCTCGCCCGGACAGGGGCAGCAGCCCTGCAGCAGCAGCCAAGGAGGTGGGTGCCAGAACCTCCCGGGCACTCCCAGGACACGGACACACAAACAGGGGAGGCAGCAGCGCCAGGAACAGCTCTGGGAACAGTCCCACCTTGCAGAGAGCAAAGCAGCAGTCGCTGCCCGCAGGGTCCTGCTCGTCCTACCCTCGCCCGCGAGCACCGCTCGTCCTGGGCGCCCCGTGTCCTCGGCACCTCTCTGCTCAGCCTGGGTTTTGCTGCTGCCCTCCCCACCGAGGAGGTTGCTCTGCCTCCGCGCTGGGAGCCGGCACCTCAGCCCTGCTGAGGACAGGACAGGACAGGAGTCCCCAGTTGAGGTCTCTGTTTTCTGCTTCCCCCTCACCAGGGCACTCGGGGACACTGCAGATGTTCAGGTTATTTCCCGCCCTCCCCCTGATGTTTTTCCTGGCTCCACGGAAGCTTTTTGGCTGAACAGAACGTGCAGGCCCCTCGTGGAGAGCGGCTGCTCCGCCGGCATTCCCGAACGGCTCTGCCCGGTGCTCTCAGCCAAACAGCTCTCCAGGGCCAGGGAGAGGCCCATGTGAGGCCGGGAGCTCGCTGCAAAGCCCAGCATTTGCTTTCTGCCGCTCCCGGGGAGCTGATGGTCTGCACTTCATCACCAGCAGCGGCCAGGGAAGGCCTCAACTTAGCTGCTTTCCTGGCGAGGCGCCACACGGCAGCGCCCGGACGCCCTCGGCGAGCTCACGGCTTTGCCCCGTTCCCAGCCCTCGGGATGTCCCATTCCCACCCTTCAAGATGCCCCGTTCCCAGTCCACCCGCACCCCTCTTCTGGCGCTGCGTGGGTGCTCAGTGCTGCTCAGCCTTGTGTGACAGGGTGGCCTCTGCGCGGCGCTCAGCCCTGCGCATCCCCCCTCACCCAGGCGCTCTCCCTGGGACAGCAAGTCAAAGCCAAAGCCCAGCGGTTTTCGCTCTCGTGCAAGCCTGGAAATAGCCCCGCTCCGTCCTCCTGGGAAAGCTGCTGGGAAAGTGCCTTTATATGGAGAAGAGGAAGCCGCCCGCGAGCAGCGCTTGCGAATTCCAGTTCGCGTGCCTTGGGCTGCTGCTTCCCAGGGCAGCTCTCGGGGAGGAGCGGCCGCGCACGGGAAGTCTAAACATCTTCAAAGCAGTTTGTCTCTCCCTGTTCTCAAAGCTGCCTGCTTTTTTTCCCCCCTTTTCTGGCAGGTTTACAAGCGCGGCTCCTCCTTCGGAAGGCGTTTTTCTCTCTCCTTGAACGCGAGCTCAGAGCGCCCAGGGAGCTACGGAAAGGTGCTCAGAGCACAACGCGCTGCTGGATGCCCAGACCGAAGGTGATAAGAGACCCTGGGGCTCCTCGGATGCCCTCGCTGCTCTTGCTGTCAGACCCCGGTCTCTATTGGTCTCTAAGAGCTGCCGCCCCTGTGCTTAGCACAGATGTTTGCAGCTGCCTTCACTGCTTCAGACGTGTCTGTTACTGCGTTTGTGCCTTGTCCCTGACCTCCTCTCCCTGCAGAAGCTCTTACCCTCCTGGCCTCCCCTCTCCCTGTCACCTCGGCTCAGTTTTATGGAGGAAACTCGTTATTCCCTGAGAAGGACGGGGACTTGGAGAGAGCCCGGGAGCCCCCTGCTCAGGCAGACGTGCGGGACGCGAGCGGCCTGCAGGGCCAGGGCTGGGACGGGCCCTTCATGCTGCAGCAAGCAGGGCTTTCAAAAGTCCAACCTGATTAGACTCGTTACGCAGTAATCTCCAACTTATTATGAACCTCGATCAACCTCTGCCCAACAAAGGATTAGAAAGATTCTTTTTTTTTTTTTAATTTCCAAACCCAGCATGCCTTTCCCACAGCAGAAATAACAAACACAGGGAGGAATTTGCTGATCTAAAATCATTCCTCCCTAGCAACTTTGTTATGCCGCAGTGCTGAATGAAGACACAGGTAAAACATGAGGCACTCCTGGCGCGCGGGAGTGCGGAAGAGCCCCAGCTCGGCTGCCAGCTACGGAGCTCCAGGCTGCCAAGTTATGCATTAAACAGCTTCCCAAGCAAGCCCTCAGCACGGGAACCATAAAAGCTCAACGTGTGTTCGGCTCCAGTGAACCGCTACCTCTCCAAGCAGCCAAATGCCTTCCCAGGAGGAACTGGGGGCCTATCCTCTATCAGTGGAAAATCCCCAAATGGCAGGTGAGTGTGAAGACCCTCAAGGCTTCCGCCGTAGCAGCACAGTCTCAAAATGCTCCCGCACCACATGCCGAGAGTCGGCAGGACACCGGGAAAAGCTGCTTCCCTTCCCGCTCGGGAAGGGCCTTTTCCTGCACTGCCTTCACACACAGAGCGTGGGCGTCAGATCAGAGCAGCCTGGAAAACACGCGGCACAAAATACAGCCCAAGGACAAGGTCAGGGCAAATTATGGAGGCCCAAGGGCTGCCTCCTTCCCTCCAGCCGCCCGCGTCGTTCCCAGCTGGCGGGCAGCAGCTCTCGGTCAGCAAAGGCTCTGTTGGGCACTGTGGGGAATAGGGAGAGCTCAACAGGGCCCCTATTTTGTGAGCTCTTTCAAAGAGCATTTTAACGAACCTTTATCCGTCGATGTGAACCAATGTGCCCTCTATTCATCTATATAGTCATCCATGCTGGAAAAATGTGCGCATCTTCCGTAACACTTTGCCTGCGGGACGTTAACTAACTCCCTCTATAATGAGTTCTTTGTCTCTGGGCTGCTTTATTTAGCCTGTGGGACGGCTAGAAAGATGCTTGACGTCTCCCCGAAGTTAAGGAATGGGATGTTTGGGCAAGCGAAGGCAGTCAGACATCAGGAAGAGCATCTAACCTGCGCTGCGGCCTCCTCCTCTTCGTCGGCCCGGCGCCCGCGTGCCGGCGCCTCCCTTCCTCCCGGCGGCAGCGCTCGGCATTTCCTCCCACACAAACAAGCAGCCTGGAGCCAAACGAGCCCCCTTGCTCTGACCCCGCTCGAGGACAAGAAAACGCACACGCAGCTCCCCAAAAACACACGCAGCTCCCCAAAACGCACACACAGCTCCCTGATGCAGGTAATGCAAGGACCTGTGTCCTGGACGGCCTCTCAGACTCCAAAGGCTCCCGCCCGTCGTCCCCACAGGACACAGGCCCAGGATTTGTGCAGGGCAACTTCAGCACCCTGTGAGCCCGAAGCCCAAGTCCCCGTCCCCAAGGTGCTACTGTCTGGGCTTTCAGAAGCAGTGCTGAGATTCACAATCCCCGGGAGCTGGGAGGCCACGGGATGCTCCGGCGCCAGGGAATCTCCGCAGCATGAGCTGGGATAGCGCACCCAAGGGGGAGAAACGCTGCCCAGTGCTGTGGGGAGTTTCTCCGGGCTCTGGCTTGCTCCGTTTCTCAGGAGGCTCCCGCCGGGGTGGCCGTTTCGCACTGCTGAGTTCCTGGCTCCGCCGGCTCCTCTGCGCAAGGTTTGCACGGAGCCACACGGGGCGAGAGGGACAAGAGCCGAGCACTTAACCCCATTCCTCCCTGGCCTCCGCTGCTCTGCTGGGCCGGCGGGCAGTCCAGAGACGCTGTTTTGCAAGTCCAAGTCACGGAAAGAAGGGGAAGGAGGAGGTGGAGGTGGTGACCCCTCACAGACTGTGTTTACAAGCCCGCAGCTCCAGCAGGGCCGTCCTTGAGACGCGCCGGCCTCCCCGCTCCCAGCGCTGCTCGGAGGGAAGCCAGGATTCCTAGCGGGCCCGAGCAGCAGAGACTCCTCCACCCGGAGCGCGTTTTGGGAGTGACAGCTCGGGAACAACCGCTTACTCCGAGGGTTCCCAATCCTCTCCTCGGGCTCATGGTCTTCCCCATGCGCATCCCGCTCCAGCCCTGGGCCCGCTGGAGCGCGGCCACGTGGAGCCGCGCGGCTCCGGCACCAGGAGCCCATGGAGAGGGGCTGCATCTCCGTGCATCTCTGCACTCCAAGCTGGGGCAGCTCCGCGTGGCCCGCGCTCCATTTAAGGCATTTTCAAAAGCATTTCACTGTTTTACAAGCATTCCCATGGGACAAGGCGCGACAGGGAGCATTCAGGACCGGCTTTTTCCCTGCGGGAAGGCTGCCGGCACAGCTCGATGGAGCTCACCGGGAGGCCCTGGCGGGCAGGCAGGCGTCCAGATTACTCCTGGGTGTGTAAAAACCCGCCTTTGCGAAGGTTTTAACCCACTTGGCACCGTTCTGCCCGGGTGCCCAGAGGCGGCTCCCGCACAGCACAGACCCTTAGGCGGCCGTGAGCGCCGGAGCATCCCCGGGGTGCCGCTACCGAGAGCGCTGCCGAGCCGGCCGTGCCCAACGCAGCCCAACGCGCTGCGGCCGGGGCCGGCAGCGCCCTCGAGGCTGCCGAGTCCTGCCCCAAAGCGAGAGGGGGCCCCTCGGCCTCGCCCTCTGCTGGGGGGCAGCTGGGGTGAGGGGATATGGGGCCCGTGAGGAGGGAAGGAGGGATGGAGGGAAAGAAGGAGGGCTGGGATGGAGGGAAGGAAGGAGGGCTGGGATGGAGGGAAGGAAGGAGGGCTGGGATGGAGGGAAGGAAGGCTGGCCTGCAGGAAGGAAGAAGAGATGGGATGGAGAGAAGGAGGGAGGGATGAGATGCAGGGATGGAAGGAGGGTTGGGATGGAGGGAAGGAGGTAGGGTCAGGATGGAGGGAAGAAGGGTCAGGAGGGAAGGATGCAGGGTTGAGAGGGGAGGATGGAGGGTCGGGATGGGGGAAGGAGAACTGGGATGGAAAGAAGGCTGGGATGGAGGGAAGGGGGAGCGGGATGGAGGGAAGGGGGAGCGGGAGGCGGGAGGCGGTGGGCGCCGCACCTTGCTCGCAGGCTCCCTTGCTGCGCTGGCCGATGGCGGGCTCGCCGCGGCTCTGGGCGCGCAGGCTGGCGGCGCGCAGCTGGCAGCCGCTGCCGTAGGTGAGCCCGTCGCTGCCGCACACCGGGTAGCGGCTCTTGCACACGCACACGCCGAGCGGCGCCGCGGCCGCCGGCGGCAGCTCCGCGCCGCCCTTGGCCTTGCGGCGCTTGCGGCTCTTGACGCACTCGAGGCCGGCGGCGCAGCGGCCCTCGGCGCCGCACGGCTCCCCCTCGCCGCGGCCGCAC
>VZSG01001165.1:142059-157883 GCA_013398315.1 Nothoprocta pentlandii | reverse complement strand
TTTTTTTTTTTTTTTTTTCTTGTGCTTAAACACTTGATGCTTTGGAACAAATTTAAGCCCTACTGACACCTGCATGAGAAGAGAGGCCTGCTTTTTCTTTCTTTCTTTCCCCCCCCCCTTTCTTAGACTATTCCAAGAACACAATATACTTTGTGTCGTGTTCCTTAGCAAGGAGTGCCAGGTAATAATTTGCTAAATACTTCAGAAGCCAAGTAATTTGTTACTGTGATAGTCCCAGCTCTCCCGGGTGGAAAGGAGCGGTTTGGGGGCAGTTGGGTGGCCTGGCCGGGCGCTGCGGAGCCCTGGGGCTGCGGAGGGACCTGGCGCCTCCGGCTGCCGGTAATTCCATAATGATGCCGGGGCCGCCCCTCCACACCCCCTCCCCGAATTTAGTTCTCATCAGTGCCGCTCTCCACTTTGCTAATAATGATAGCAGCCGCAAATAGCTTTCAACATGCCATTGACAGCCTGGTTGGAGAGAGCACTTGAAATAGTGGTAGACAGCTGAAAGTGCCCATAATTGTGTGCCGGAGTGAGAACCACACTGCTCAAGGGCCTTATTTTCATGTGCTTAAAGAGACAATATCCTGGTTTCAACAAATGCTTCTGGTGCTCCACCGGTGGTGTGATTTACTGCTCTCCTTCCTCTCGCCTCCCCCTCCTCCTCCTCGCCCCGCTTTGCTGGGCTCCGTGGAGGGCCGCGCGAAGGAGCTGCCGGTTCCGTACGGAGCTGCCGGTTCCCTACGGAGCCGCGCGGCCCCTTCCCGCCCCGGGTCCTTCCTGTTGCTCTGCAGCTTTGTCCTCGCAGGGAGGGTCCCTGAGAGGTTCCCGCAGAGGAGCCGCGTGCTCAGGGGTTCAGCCTGTGTCCTGCTCTTTATCCCACGCCGTTTCCCTCCGTAGGCGCGGGTTGGGATTTTAGGGTCGGAGGTGACTCCAGTGCAACCCCAAACCTGCTGTGCAAGCTCCTAGAGTCCATCCTGGTGCAGGTGTGGGACCATCTGTGGGGACCTGTCCCAGCGGAGGCAGCCGCGCTCGGCGAGATCCTTATTGCCGAGCTAAGGGCAGCAGTGACGCTTTGCCCGCCGTGGCCCCGGGGCTGCCCATGGGACGCGGTGGCACCGCGGCCCTGCAGCTCTTCCTTGTCACGCTCCGACGCTTTAGGCGCTGCCCGGGGTCACCCGCTCTGGTGGCGCCCCGAGGCCCCGGGGATATTTTTAAGCTGGCGCAGCCAGGTGTGCGGTGGCCGGGCCAGGGGCCACCGTGGCAGCTATTTGTCACCGAGCCGCCGCGAGCGCCGGGCACCCTGCCCCGAGCGCCTGGGGCACCGGTTTGGCCATTTTAAGGCCGGGCGGCGGCGCTGGCGGCCGGGCTGCGGTGAGAGCCGCTGCAAATGTTCTCGCTGGCCCGTCCCGCGCGCGCGGCTCGGGTTGCCGCCGGGGCGCAGCGGGATTAGTGGGGATTTTGGGCCCTCCTGACTCCTTGCCCTTTATAACGAGCCGGGCTGGCCCTGGGCACGGCACTGCCTCGCGTGAACCTCGCGCCGGGGAGGCTCCTGGTGCCGGCTCCGATGTCACCAGTCCCGGCCAGGGTTCTCCACAGCTGCCACCGGGGCTGCTCTCCATGCAGCGTGCCGTGGGCTCTGCATTTCCTGCTCGCCAGTAAAACCATCCTGGCGAGCCCTGGGAGCCTCCTGCTAAACCTCAACCTGGGACAACCAGACTCCGATCCCCCTGGGAAAGGGACGAGCTGGAGCTATGCTTAGAGGTTATTGAACCACATGGTAACGGGAACCCTCACGGCTGCGAGTGCAATGTTTGGGACGTGGAGTGTGCTCCTGCTTCCTGGATTCCCCGCAGGAGTTGCTCCCTTTACAGACGGTGAAGCTTTTCTGCAAGTCTCTGCTGGAAGATGGAGCAAAACCGGCCTGGGATCCAGCCGTGGTTGTTCCTGGTGTGTTGAGTCCACCTGGATGGCGGTTGCTGGTATCCAGGGCACAGCAGGAGCACCTCTCCTTCCTCTGTGGAGCCAACCTGTTTGGATGCTGGAATCTCCATTGCACCCAAAGGACATTCCCAATGGATGACTGGAGGGGCTGCTTGCACTGGTCCCACTGTTTCCGCTCCACAGAAAGCCTGGATTTGTTCTGGAATTCCTTAGGGGCTGGCCAGGAAGAGCGACAGCAAGTCTTCCCGTGGAGCATTCGTCCTGGAAGGGCAACGCATTTAGCGCTGCTTGCATCTGGCCTCCATAGGCTCCCGCTGAAGGAATAAATATTTAATGGTGCTGTAGTTTATATATAATCTAATCGATACGCCGATGCCAAGGAGGCCTTTAAGGAGGTTGGCCGCTGGCGGTGCCGCGAGCGCCAGCGGGGCGCTTTGAAGCCGCCGCGCGCGCCGCCGGGTCAGCGCGGCCGGGCACGGGAGGGACGCACCCGGCGCCGGCTCCGCGCCTGCCTCTAATCCCACGGCTTAGCCCACGGCCCGACCTTGCTGGGAAGGTGCCGTGGGTGTCTCCCAGCGCCGGGCTGTGCAGGGCTCCCGGCCGGAGCACGGAGCTGCCTGCCCTCTGGAAGCGCTAATAAAGGCAGCAGGTGCAACCGGAGCAGCGGGAAGCGCCTTCTGAGAAGATTTCCAGAACTATCGCCGTTGCTTTGAAGTGCAAACAAGCAAGGCTGGGATCATGATGCTGCCTCGTGGTGTGCAATGCAGCAGGGCTGCAGCGGGATGGGATGCTCGCCCGGATACATCCACAGCATGGATCTTGTGATGCTCTGAGCTCCTGATTGCAGCATCGTCCCTCTGCAAGCCTTCGTCCATTCCCTTGCTTGGTGCCTGCCGTCGTGCGGACCAGTCGTGAGCAAATGGAGCTGATTTCCCCCTCCAAAGGTCACTCCCGGGATTTCCAGCCTTCCCAGCGTTTCCTGCTTGTGTTTTGTCCGCATCCGTCTCAGGAAGAAGCACCTTGCACGTGGGGAGCTGGCCCTAATTAATCACTTCAGCTCTTTTGATAACGAGCCGCTCGGAGCACTCCGGAGGAATTTCCCGGTGTTTGATGGCGTTCCAGGGCTCCGCTCTGGCCATTGTTGCCCCGTCGGATCCTTACGGCTGTTGAGACCTTGTTTGAGTTGGAGCGGGAGCTGTTTTAACAGCTGCTGCTCGGCGCGGCCACCGCGTTAACCCCTGAGCTGCGGCACCGGCGCCGGTCCCGGCGGGTCTCCCTCGCCCGGCGCCCCGGGAGCCCCAATCCCATTTTCGGGCATCCCTGCCGTGCCCCGGCTGGGGTGGGACACGCGACACCGCTCCGGCCGGAGCGGGAGCTCCAAGCGGGAGCTCCTCACTGCGGGGATTAAAATACGAACTGCTGACTCGCATGAAACGTGAATCCGGGTTTTCACTCGAGGAAAATGTTATTCTGAGTTAATAGAGATGTTGCAGAAACCACACTTTGACAGCATAGGCTGTTATTATTAAACTCCTAAATTATGTGGTCAAGCTGACAGGTGTAAATGGTTATGGGTTAAATTTCTGGAGTGTGATGTAAGGGTGGCAGAAGTAGCTCGAATGGCTCTAGTCTGGGGGTGGGGAAGGCTCTTGCTAAGCCGAGATCAGAGCAAACCCTGTGCTGTTCGTGGCCCTGGCTGGAGCTGAAGGGTCGACTAAACCCTTAGCGTTTGGGGCAGTTAATGTTTGCAGAGGTGTCTCGTGGAGAACCGGGGCTGCAAGGAGCTGGGTGGGAACGTGCCCTCAGCGAACCACCCTGCATGTGTGATTCGGCCTGCAAAACGGCCTCGTGTCACCCAGGGTCTTTCCCTGATGGTTGGGTTCCTCGTTGGGTACTCGGGTAGAGGAGCAAAAGTCTAAGCAATGCGCTGCAGTGCAAACCCTGATTGTCTGGTAGCAAATTAGTGGTGTTTGCCCATGCCGGGTGTTGCAAAGTAGGCTGTTTAAGAGCTACTATGAACTGTTTCCGTGCATCTGTCTTTGCTAGAAGGCTAAAAATGGGGATTTTGTAGAAACGTCCTGGATGTTTGTGCCAACGGCGGGGCTGGGCCCGGCAGGGGTGTCCCCCGCGCTGCGGGCTGCCTCCAACCCCGATTTCCCTGAAACCAGGGAGAAGAGGCTGGCGGGAAGCGCCGCGCTCGGCTTGCGACACCGTCCCGTGACAGACGGGCCGCGGGTGTCGGGGAGTTCAGGGCGGCCGTGCCCGCGAGCACAGGGCGCTTTCGCTGCCGCTTTCGGGAGCCGCCGCTTCCCCCTGGGCTGGGGGGACGCGGAGGGCTCGTTCTCACGAGCTCAGCGTTCACGGTCCCTCTGCACCCTGCTCGGGACTCACTGTTGCCTCTCTTCTTCCCTTTTTTTAGACAGAAATTGCTAAAAGACTGAATACGATCTTAGCGCAGATCATGCCTTTTCTGTCACAAGAGGTAAGGACGTTCCCACCCTCGGGGTGGGCAGGGGCAATGCCCCGTGGTGCGGATGCCCCTCAGAACGCAGCGCGGCAGCTGCCCCATCCCACGGGACCTCCAGTGCAGCGGGAAGGGGATGGGAGGCTGGGACCCCCGTGTGGGTGATGGGTCCCGGGGGAGCAGCGCTGGGCCCAGGTGCATCACCCCAATGGGGTAGGGGAGCCGGGGGCTTGCAGGGTACCTTGTTGCCACCCTTGTGAGTTAGCGCAGGGGGTGGTTTGCAAAGCAAAAAGGGACAAAAAGGTGGTGCCTGTTGGCTGCCCTGTACTGCAGCGCTGGGGACAGTCTGCACGGGGGTGACCTGCCCGTGGGGTGGCCCTGGGCATGGGGACCTTGACCAACTCTGCACCGTGGGACTGGGGACAACCCGTACGGGAGTCCCCGTCGTGGCTCTGACGCCACCGTGACCCCTTGTCCCCGCAGCACCAACAGCAAGTCGCACAGGCTGTTGAGCGTGCCAAGCAAGTGACAATGACGGAGTTGAATGCTATCATCGGGGTACGTGGACTTCCCAATCTGCCTCTCACCGTGTGTATACCCCTTTTATTCCTATCATTTACCATAGCCAGAGACAAGCCTGCGCTCAGGCGGCGAGCAGCGGGTGGCGAGCAGCATCCCGGCGAGCCGGGGGCTCTGCTGCCGCCAGGAATTCCCACCTCGGCACGGAGCGGGATGGGACCTGCCACCCCGAGCAGTGGGTCTGGGTTGTCCTCTGGGCGCTAATGTGGCAAATAGAGCCCAGACGGGATCAATTTGGTGGCCGCGGTGCCACGTGCCCCTCGTGGGCATGGCCCTCCCGGGGCCCCTGAGCCCAGGGCTGTCTCTGTTCGTACTGTTGATGTGAAATGTGCTGGGAGCCGGATGGAGCCGGGGCTCCCCGCGCCCGCCCGCGGTTTTTATTGCCTTTAACCCATGCAACCGTTGCCTCGGGCCCACAGGAAACTCTTTCCCTTATTGAAACCCCAAATGGCTTCATCTGCAGGATGCTCATGTCACCAATCACCATGTCCTTGTGTGCTGATTTTCCTTACAGCTCCCCTGGCTTCCGTGCTTGATTTAAGTTACCATTTGTGCTTCTTTCTTAAGCTGCAAGGGAACTTCTGCTCTGTGTCCCTGTCCGCTTGCGTTTAACCTGCTCTCAGTTTTTCCTGCTTCTTAACGAACCTTTTGGAGCAGCCTCGTCCCGGCTGTGTTGGGAATAACCCTGGTAGGCGCAGGGAGATGCCGTGTTTGTGGGTGCTGGTGCTCGAGCGTGGCACGTTGTGCTCTCTGAGTGCCGCCAATCCCTGCGGAAACGGGAAAACGAGGCGCACGCAGCGCCTCGATCAGCTGCTCCCAGTCGTAGTTAGGAGTCGCGGCAGCTGGAGGCAGATATTGGAATTCAATTAAGGTAAATGAGCGGGGCCCGTGACCCCCATTTCCAAGGTAATTGCTTCCTCGGATCAGAGCTAGCACGAGTGTCGTCCCGTCATTAAGCAGCCAGCCATCTAATCGCTCTGCCAGGCGAACTTTCCCCGGGCAGGAGTTATGGGCGGCAGCGGGGCCGTGCGGGCTGGGCGGCCGGGTTTTCCTTTATTATTTATTTTTATCTTGTCGCGGGAGGGACCCGGTGGTGGCTGCTGATGTGATAGCAGCCAGAGGTCACCGTGCCCGTGGATCGGTGCTTCTGAGCGCGCCGCATGGGCAGTGGAGCTGGTGTTGCCGGTGCCAGGGCGACGTGCTCGGTGTGCTTGCAGCCGTCCCTGCACCGCTGCAGCCTTGCAGCGGCGTCCGCGCGCGGCTCCCTGTGCTGGGGCTGTCTGCATTTCTCCCCTTTGCACACGTGTGCACCAGGTGCTTGCACGAGACGAGGTGCCCGGTGTGCATTGGTCCTCCCCGCATGGAGCCCTGGCCTTGCAGCCGGTGGTGCTGTTCACATCCCGTATCAGCATCTTGGTGCAGGTGCTGAAAACAAGACTGGCATGCATAAAAATGCACCAAATCATTAAAACCTCCTTTTTTCACCCCTTTTGAGGTCAGGAACTGTTAATTTTATGCATCTAGGCCATTGTCTTACAGTTCCTCCGCTGCAGGCTTCTGTGAAATTGAGCCCTTGATTTGGTTATAGCTCTGGAAATGATTAGACTACTTTACTAAATTTAACGCAAGTGGTGAACTTAAGTGGTGAACCATTAAATCAGTTAACAAAGGCATGAAGCATGATGTACATAATCCAATTAAAAACACTCTACGTACAAGATACTCCTTGCCAGCCTTTCTCATAAATGGTAACCTCTTCATGTCTTAGCCATATTTGTCTGGCACTTGCCCGGAGACCCCGGCAGGGAAGCGGCTTTGGGCGTGAGCGTCTCCCATTGCTGGCTTCCTCCGGAGCGAGGGATCTGGGTGCTCTGCTCCCATCCCTGCTGTTGTCACACTGGGTTTGCTGGTGCTGCAGGGAGGCCCAGCCCATGCTGGGGCCACTGGCCGGTGAACCCCCTCCATGCAACATCCTGGGCCGGTGCAGCTTGTTCTTGGGCTTGGGCATGTTGGCGAGGTGCCGAGGGGTGGTGATGGAGCCGGCGGGGCCCTGTGGAGCCTCCTGCACTTCTGCAAGGCTGTTCCTGCTTTCCCGGAGCCTTTGTGAGCAGCCGCTCCATGCGGGGATTCTGTGGATCCCTTCCCGCCGGCTCGCAGGGCACGGGGCCGTGCAGGGGCCCTGGTCCTGCAGGGAGGATGTGCTGCCTGGTCGTGCCCGCAGGTGCGGAGCAGAGCCGTGCCGGGGATTGTTTTCCCCATCCCATACCTTAGAACAGTCCCTAGCAAGCGAGTGGAAACTTTCCTTTCCGCCGGGTGCAGGAGGATCCCTGGATGCTGGTGGCTCCTGATCTTGTCTCTGTGCTGCACTTCCTTCCTCTGTATCCCTTTCTTCCTGCTTCCTTATCCACTGGAGCGCGGAAGCTGCCGGATCTGCAGCGACAACGTGAAGCCCTGGAATCGGAGAGGATTCCCATGGCTGCGGGGATGCTGGCCGGGCCGCCGGCACCTCCTCCCTTCCTCGCATCCCTCCCTGCTCCTGGCTAACAACAGAGCTTGTCCTTCCAGGCGGGCCGAGCGTCCCGGCGCTGCGTGGCCGCAGGGCGCCCCGGGATTGAGCCGAGCGCGCCCAGGCGCCCGTCCCTGCCCCGCTCACCGGTGCTCTCCTTGCAGCAGCAGCAGCTCCAGGCCCAGCACCTCTCGCACGCCGCGCACGGCCCGCCGGTGCAGCTGCCGCCGCATCCCTCGGGCCTGCAGCCGCCGGGCATCCCGCCGGTGAGCGGCAGCAGCTCGGGGCTGCTGGCCCTGGGCGCCCTGGGCAGCCAGGCGCACCTCGCCGTCAAGGACGAGAAGAACCACCACGACCTGGACCACCGAGGTGAGAGACTGCAAAAAAAAAAAAACCCCAAATCCCCTAAATGATGCCTGCAAACTGAGCTCCCACAGCTTGATTTGCTCCTATCCACCCTGGGTTTCTCGGCTAGGTGGAGGCTCCATGTGGACCTGCCTCCCCTGCACGGCGGATGCTCTGCGTGCGCTCGGGAGCTTTGCAGGGATTGCTTTTCCCGTGCAATCCCTTCCCGTTAGACCTGGTGCAGCAGCAGGAAGCAAAGCCCCCCGGAGCACGTGGGAGTGTCCGTGGGTGGGGGTGCCCTAAAAGAACAACCGACCAGCAAAGAACCCCATCCCCAAATAAATAGAGGGGTTGTGAAGCACCCCCATGCTCTTTTTAGTGGAGGATTCGGTGATATTCTGCAGTGCCCCTTCCTGCCCTCTCCAGCCCCAGGGAAGTCTGCCAGGGGCTCTGGCTGCTCTGGAAACCAACATTATTCACTTCCAAACTTTTTTTTATTAGAAATAAGAAATCCTTGTTAGCATAAAAATGATGCATGGCTTGAGTTGCAAATCAACAGTGGTGAAGACTTGCAAGTTCCCTGGTCCGTTGACAGGCCAGGATCTGAGATCTTTCCCGTGCCCACGTACAGGGTGGTTGCCTTGCCATGTCACAAACCTGTTGGGTTCTGCTGCTTTGGGGTTTTTGTTCTTCTCCCCATTGGAAGCCTGAGAAAAAATGCATTGGAAGCAATTATCCAATTACATTAATTTTTCTGCATGGATTTAAATTACCAGGAGATTTCAGGGAAAATGAGGCTATTTAGGTATAAAGCAATGACTAACCGCATCCTGCTAACATGTGTGCCCTCGTGCCCGGCCTCCTGCCTCGCAGCTTGTGCATCGATGCCGCGGGTCGACGCTGTTTCCTTGTGCACTTCAGCATGGGAGGCTTTGCCACATGAACCACTTGGGCAGAGAAAATATCTGGGGGAGAAGAGAGTGGGAGCAGGGGCATAAGGCGGGGGATTGGTGTTAAACTGCAGCTGAAGAGGGAGCAGGTAGGTCCTGAGTTAGGACCGGGAGCAGAGACAACGGGAGCCACTGGGTTTATTTTCTGTTCTCAGATTTGTTCTGACTTGCTCTGTTTTCTGTCTCTCTGCATTGGCTGGGACTCGCCTGTGACGCTGGCTGCCTCTCAAAGAGCGGGACTCGAGTGCAGTAAGTCCAGTGACCTCCTTTTTCCTTTTTACCTCCTCTTGTTTTCCTCGGTTTTCTTCCTTTCCGATGACCGCATGCTTCTGTTCTATGGAGCATTTTAAAAACCAGTCTCCTGTGGACTTTCAAGATGTGTGCTTTGCACTGGTTATATGAAAAATAGCAATAGTCGAGGGTTGGGGTGCAGTCTGGTGCCGGAGCCGGGCTCCACGTTGGTCCCAGTGTTTGGCTGGGATTTCCCAGGTAGAGGCACGTTCCCTGGATCAGCCCCGCCACGGAGCGCGTGGTTAAAGCCTCCCTTGTCAGCGAGGAGAGCTGTGTCATTGCTGCGCGCTGCTCCGTTACCTCGGGTCACCTAATCCGCGGGGACGGCCTGGCCTATTAGGCTGCGCTGGGCGGCACTCGGAAGGTCGCGCAGCTAACGGAGCGTCTCGGCAGCCGTCCCGGCTGTCCCGCCGCCTCCAGCCTTGCTCCGTGCAGCACCCAAGCAGGGGTTAGCAAGGAAAGGGGAGGCTGTCGGGCTGCAAGCATCCCCCGTGAGCTCCCTGCTGATGCTGGCATCACCTCGCAAAGCCCTGGGGCATCCGCACAACCAGACCACCAAGGGGCCTTCGGATGCCCCAGTGTGTCCGGATAACGAAATGCTGCCAACGGGAGAAGAGGGTCGCGGAGCATCCCGGCCCTGCGAGCGCGGGAGGGGGCTGGGAAGGATGGGAGCATTCCCGAGCCATAAACCCCACCGCCGACTATTCCCCGTGGAGGTTTAATGCGCGCGGTAATCAGAGTTAGTCATTCATATTTTCCGAGCCTTGCCCGGGCAATAAAAAATATTTAGTTGCTTGGCGGCGGGCCAGCGGCGGCCTGAATGGATCGATGCCTCTAAATGCCTGACATGATTCTGCGGGAGCTGCGAGGGCTTTCAGCATGACTGCCCGAGAAGAAAGGCCCCGGTGTTATCCAAAGCTGCTTACCGGGCACCGAGGAGAAACATGAACTGCTTTAGTTCTCCTTTTCAGAGGGGAAAGAAAGGGAGGCCGAGCAGCTTAAGAAGGTTTCTGCTTTGCAGGGGCGGCAGCCTCCGCTCCGAGCTGCGGAACGACGGCGATTTTCCCCTGCCGCTCGCGGGCTAATTGCAGGGCAGCTGCGCGGGGAGGAACGGGGCTGGAGCCGGGCCGAATCGCCAGGGTTTTTACCGCTCCTTCCAGCGAGTCTCCGTGCTGCCATCTTTGCTCCGAGCCTGCATTTGGCGCATAGGGAAACGCTTCCCGGGAAAGCTGCCACGGGGCAGCCTCGTCCGGGCTTTAGAGCTTGCGGAAGGATGGGAAACCACCTCCTTCCCCAGGGTCCTTCCCTGGCGGCTCTTGGCTCCGTGGCCCCCTGGGCACCTGCGGATGCAGTTTGGGGAATGTTCTTTGGAAGCCCTTTGGCACGGCCGAGCTCAGCCGCCCACGTGGTCCAGGCAGGATATCCCGGCTCCCAAAGCCTTCATGGGGAGCACAGCCTCGCTGGTGGAGGCTGGACTCCAGGGGAGGCTGCACGTGGGGAAGGCTCCTCACGGAGCATCCTTAGTGGCTGCCCCTGTGTGCATTTTTCTCGCAGCATGTCCTCTTGCAAACTGCTGCTCCCTCTCTTCGTGCTTTGCCTTCTAACCCTTTTTTTGATTGTTTGTTTTCTTTTCCTTCTGTTATTCCAGAATAATTCTGTTTCGCCCTCGGAAAGCCTGAGAGCCAGCGAGAAACACCGGAGCTCCACGGACTACAGCATCGACTCCAAGAAGCGGAAAGCGGAGGAGAAGGACAGCATGAGCCGATATGTGAGTCACGCCGGCGCGCGGAGCTGCACGGAGCTGTGCCAGGGCTGGAAAGCTCCGTGCCAGGGCACGGCGAGGCCCGGGGGTGCCCACGGGGGGCTTCAGGTGGAAGCAAGCGGGTTTGGGGTGACCCTTCTCAAAGGCAGCGGGGTGATTGCAGCTTGATGGGTCTGGGGGTTCGAGAGCCCCTGCGGGGTCACGACTCGCTTGACGTTTCAGGACAGCGACGGTGACAAAAGCGACGACCTGGTCGTGGACGTGTCCAACGAGGACCCCGCCACCCCGCGCGTCAGCCCGGCCCATTCCCCTCCGGAGAACGGCCTGGACAAAGCGCGGGGGCTGAAGAAGGGCGAGGCGCCCACCAGCCCGGCCTCGGTCGCCTCCTCCAGCAGCACTCCCTCCTCCAAGACTAAAGACCTGGGACACGTAGGTGGCTCGTGGCGGTGGCCAGGATGCAGTGGGATGCGGTTGGGTGGGACGTGGCCGGGATGCCGCAGTGCAGCAGGATGCAGCCGGATGCACTGCAGCATCGGAGCCTCATCCTTTGTTTTCTCCTCTTTCCGGGCAGAACGATAAATCATCAACGCCCGGGCTCAAGTCCAACACTCCGACGCCGAGGAACGACGCTCCGACCCCAGGGACGAGTACGACTCCAGGCCTCCGGCCGATGCCCGGCAAGCCGGCAGGCATGGACCCGCTGGGTGGGTGCTGCGAGCGTCCCGGTGCCTTGGGGATCCCAGTGCCGTGTAGTTCCCAGTGCCATAGGGAATGCAGAGTCCTGGTGCCATGGGCATCCCAGTGCCATGGGGGCCCCAATGTTGTGCAGCAGTGCCATGGGGATCACAGAGTTCCTAGTGCTGCAGGGTTCCAGTGCCCTGCAGATCCCGGTGCCCTGGGCTTCCCGGTGCCCTGCAGATCCCGTTCCTTGGGCTGCAGCGGGCTTCCCACACACGCTGTGACCGCGTCCTTCTGTTCCCACAGCCTCGGCCCTGAGGACGCCCATCTCCATCGGGGGCTCGTACGCCGCCCCCTTCGCCATGATGGGGCACCACGAGATGAACGGCTCGCTGACCAGCCCCGGCGCCTACGCCGGCCTGCACAACATCCCGCCGCAGATGAGTGCGGCCGCGGCCGCCGCCGCCGCCTACGGCCGGTCGCCAATGGTGAGCTTTGGAGCTGTACGTAGCCCTTTTAGCTCCTTTTCTTGCCCGGCGCGGAGGGGCTGGGGTGGTGGGAAGCAACCTGGGCTGAGGGCTTCCCTGCATGTGCTCGGTCATTGGAGGATGCTGGAGGGAACCATCTACAAGGGAGTGCTGGGCACGTGCTGCTGCACTGGGGTTTCTGTTGGTATCTGCCCTTGAAAACCGGTGGCACGGCCACTGTTGCTCACTTGCACGTGTCCAGCCCCATTGCAACAAGGGGCAGAGCGCTGCGGGTTGGGGTTTTGCAGCACCAGGGCTTGGTGAGCGCATCCCGTGTGCTCGCTGCGCCCGCAGACTCCTTGCCTGGTTCCCGTGTCCTTTCCCCTCCCTGCCGGGGGGAGGCATGGGCTTTGGCGGCGGGGCGCGAGGGGTCGCGGGCTCGCGGGGCAGCGCGCGCCGGCATCGCCCCGTGTCTCTTGCAGGTCGGCTTCGACCCGCACCCGCCCATGAGGGCGCCCGGCCTGCCCACCAGCCTGGCCTCCATCCCCGGCGGGAAGCCGTAAGTGCGGGCGCGGGCGCTGGGGCGCGCGGTGCCCGCGCCGCCGGGCGCTCACGCCGCCCTTGCCGCCTCCCCGCAGCGCCTACTCGTTCCACGTGAGCGCCGACGGGCAGATGCAGCCCGTGCCCTTTCCCCACGACGCGCTGGCGGGCCCCGGCATCCCGCGGCACGCGCGGCAGCTCCACACGCTGCCGCACGGCGAGGTGGTCTGCGCCGTCACCATCAGCAACCCCACGCGGCACGTCTACACCGGCGGCAAGGGCTGCGTCAAGATCTGGGACATCAGCCAGCCGGGCAGCAAGAGCCCCATCTCGCAGCTGGACTGCCTGGTAAGGGGACGGCGCGATTGGGGCAGCAACATCTGGGGTCCGGAGCACCCAGGGGGGCTGCCCTGGAGCATCCCCGATGCTCATGCAATGCTCGTTTGGATTGTGCCTGTTATTCAGAACTTGTCCCCTCTGTTTTCCTTACCAATAATGTCCCCTGTGCCCTGTCCCCTCCAGAACAGGGACAACTACATCCGCTCGTGCAAGCTCCTGCCCGACGGGCGCACGCTCATCGTGGGCGGCGAGGCCAGCACGCTGTCCATCTGGGACCTGGCGGCGCCCACGCCGCGCATCAAGGCCGAGCTCACGTCCTCGGCGCCCGCCTGCTACGCGCTGGCCATCAGCCCCGACGCCAAGGTCTGCTTCTCGTGCTGCAGCGACGGCAACATCGCCGTGTGGGACCTGCACAACCAAACGCTCGTCAGGTGTGTGCAGCCCTGCATGCCCTGAGGCACCAGCTTTTGGGGTGCTTGCGTGGTCCAGAGTGGTTTGGGGACCGTGTTTTGGTATGAAAACCTCGAGGGTGGCAGCAAGAGAGGCAACTGGTGCTGTATCCTGTAGCAGGAGCACCGGGCTCCTTTGGGCAGCCTTCCTTGCTGGAGGAGACCCTCTCCCGCACGAGCTGCTGCTTTGCTGGGGCCAAACCCCAGTTTGGGGTATGGGAGGAGAGCAGCGGGTTTGCAGATGCCCTTGGTGCAAGGAAAGCTGCAAGGATGCAGCCCAAGCAGTGACCCGCTCCTCCTCCAAGGGTTCAATTCCTTCCCTTGAAGGCAATTCCAAGGCCACACGGACGGCGCCAGCTGCATTGACATCTCCAACGATGGCACCAAGCTGTGGACGGGGGGCCTGGACAACACGGTGCGTTCGTGGGACCTGCGGGAAGGGCGGCAGCTGCAGCAGCACGACTTCACGTCCCAGGTGAGCGCGCAGCAAGCGGATACCAGGACAGAGGCTTTTCCCGCTCGCAGGGCAGCCCTTGCTGTCACCAGCAGCTGTGTCCCGAGTATCACATAAAGGTGTTCCAGGCAGCCAGACTGCAGGGCTCCCCAGGCTGCTGTTTTGGCTCCTCTCAAGGTGCTTTTTTATCTGCTGCGAGCAGCATTCCCGAAAGAGTCGCCGAGTCCCACTGCTAACCCCGCAGCGCTGGCTGTCTGGATTTCCACACGTTAGCCCCTGGCCTCGGGAGGCCAGCCACAGTCCTGTGCTGGTTCCCAGGCATGGGTATCCGTGACTTGGAGCTTGTCTATCCATGCTGCCTTCCATGTGCAGGTTTCTCTTCTGGAGAAACCCTTCTGAACACCCTGGTGGGCATCCCAGCCCTGGGAGAGGCTGTGTTTGAGCCTCGGGTGCCTCACTTGGGATGAGGAAAAGGATAGTGCTGGGTCTGTTGACCCTGGCGTTTCCACAGCTCAGGACAGCAGTGATTTATGAGGACAGGGCCGTGTCCTTTCCAGCCTACCGGGCCGTTTCTCTTCAGTCATTGGCCTTGCTGTCCACTCTGCGGTAAAACTCAAGCAGAGGAGATGCAAAAATCGGGATGAGTTAACATAAATCCTTCCTGCTGCGTGGCTGGCATCTCCTTTGGCCTGATGGAGCCAGACCCCGGCATCGCTCCTCACTGGCACCCAGCTGGGGCCGAGGATGCAGCGTCCCCCGCGAGCAGGACGAGTGCGAGTCCGTGTGTCCTTTCACAGATCTTCTCGCTGGGATACTGCCCCACGGGCGAGTGGCTGGCGGTGGGCATGGAGAGCAGCAACGTGGAGATCCTGCACGTGAGCAAGCCCGACAAGTACCAGCTGCACCTGCACGAGAGCTGCGTGCTCTCCCTCAAGTTCGCCTACTGCGGTAAGCGCGCGCCGCGCTCCCCGACCCACGCGCTGCGCCCGCAGCCGGGCGCGCTGTGCCGCGGCTCCGCATGGAGGCTCCCCGCGGGATTTGGGGGTTATTCCTCTAAAACCTTCCTGCTGAGCCGCCTAGTAGAGGTTGCAAATCTCCGAGCGGCCTCGTGGTACCGGAGAGGGCGGCCAAATCCCGGCGCCGTGCGGGTGTCCTGGCCGGCACCGCACTCCGGAGCTGCGGATGCGGGAGAGCGACCGCCTCCGTCCCACGGCTGCTAACACCCCCCCTCCTACCTGTCCCTAGGGAAATGGTTTGTGAGCACCGGGAAGGACAACCTGCTCAACGCCTGGAGGACGCCCTACGGAGCGAGCATATTCCAGGTGCGGCTGCCTCTGGGGTTGGAGAGCAGGACTGTGTGGTCCTGCCTCTCTGCACAGCTCTGCATGCATCCGCATGGATCTGGATGCATTGGTGCAGCTCTGGATGCGTCTGTGCAGTCCTACCATTCTGGATGCATCTGTGCAGATCTGGATGCATCCGTGCAACTCTGGATGCATCCATGCAGTCCTACTACTCTGGATGCATCCACGTGGATCTGGATACATCCAGAGAGGAGAGACCACATGGACATATCCACATGGCTCTGGATACATCCATGCGCTCCGTCTCTTCATGTGGCTCTGGATGCATCCATGCAATCCTGCTGCCTATGAGGCTTTGGATGTATCCTGTAGTCCAGCTTCTCCATATGGTTCTCGGGTTGCATCCGTGTGGTCCTGCCTCTCTGCATAGCCCGGGATGCATCCACCCAGTCCTGCCTCTCTATGCAGTCCCAAATGCCTCCGTGCAGTCCTGCTCTGCACGCGTGGGCAGCAGTCTCATTGGGAAAACCCGCTGATTTTTCCCCCCCTTTCCCCCTCCCTCCTTTCGCAGTCCAAGGAGTCTTCGTCCGTGCTAAGCTGCGACATTTCAGCGGATGACAAGTACATCGTAACCGGCTCTGGTGACAAGAAGGCCACAGTGTACGAGGTCATCTACTAGCCGCGGCCTTTCCCGGCCTGCGGGCTCCGGCAGGACGCCGGCGGACGAGGGACGCGGCGGCGGCGCCGCCGGC
>VZSG01001165.1:104630-122874 GCA_013398315.1 Nothoprocta pentlandii | reverse complement strand
AGTGCTGGTATTGGTGCCATTGGCACTGCGGTGTTGGTGTCACTGGCATGGCGGGCGCTGGTGCCACTGGCACTGCGCTGTTGGTGCTGGCAGTGCTGGATTGGTGCCACTGGCACTGCGCTGTTGGTGTTGGCAGTGCTGGATTGGTGCCATTGGCACTGCGGTGTTGGTGTCACTGGCATCGCGGGCGCTGGTGCCACTGGCACTGCACTGTTGGTGTCACTGGCATCGCGGGTGCTGGTGCCATTGGCACTGCAGTGTTGGTGTCACTGGCATCGCGGGCGCTGGTGCCACTGGCACTGCGCTGTTGGTGCTGGCAGTGCTGGCTTGGTGCCACTGGCACTGCGCTGTTGGTGTGGCGGTCCCTGCTGCGCACCCCTCCCAGCCTCTCGCCCCCGGGCGCTGCGCTGCTGCAGGGTGGCTGCACTGCAGCTCCGCGCCGCGGCGGCAGAAATGTTTAGGAACCAGCCATTTAGGGAGAACAAAGGCCATTAATTGGTGGTTTAGGCCTAATGAGGCCGCCGCGCAAATTAACAGTCCGCAGCAGCAGCAACAAACAGCGCCCGGGGCCGCGCCGAGCGGCGACCATCTGGGCGGCCCCCCCGCAACGGGGCTTAGACGGGGGAGGGCGGAAAAAACCGCGCTCTCCACAGAGCCTAAATTCGCCGTTTTATTCATGCGGGCCCAGCTTGACACCAGCAGCCGAGCGCGCAGATAAAGGCGCGGAGCGGCCGCATTTGCATGAGAAAAGCGGCCCGGGCGCTCGGCTCCGGTTTTGGGGCTATTTAGCCCCTATTGAGGCGGCACAAAAGGCGCGGCCCCGGGGAGGCGGCGGTAGGGCCGCCTGATTAGGGCCGCGGACAGAAGCCTTGTGTATCTGTCACACAACTCATTTGTCCCCTCTGTTTACTTAAGACGTTCTCCAATTCCCAGTGCGGATTTGTCTTTCGGGGCTGGTTTGCTCCCGCGCTGGAGAAGAGGAAAAAAAAAAAAAAAAAAAAAGAAAAAAAAAATCTGTCTGATCTTTAATAATCAAAGTAATTAGAATAATCCTTTCAGGGCTGAATGGGGGATTATTTCTTCGTGTCGTTTTGGTTTCATCCTGGTTTGGTGTCGGGAAGCGGAGGGGGAAGGAGGCTGCAGAGAGCCCCGCGGCGGCCCCCGCACATTTATTTGTTTCGGTGGTGGCCAAATAAGCGGCGGGGCTGCGAGGGCAGCGGCGGGGCTGCGAGGGCTGCGGCGCGGGGCGGCCTCGCGGCCTCCGCAGAGAAGGGAGGCTTTGATGGAGCGGGGGGCCTCCGCGGAGGCCGCGGCGCTGGCGAAAGGCGGCCGGGTCTGCGGGGAGCCGTAATTACATAGCGGGATTAAAAGGTCCTAAACCTCACCTATATTGCTCCTTGGTAAAGCGGTGAGGGACAAAGAAGTCTCGGCTGGCTGGGGAAGGAGAACTGGCCCAATCCGCCAGCGCGGGATTATTTTGGTGCAAATAAACGGATGCGAGGGGCCAAAAGGAATATCATCCTGAAACGTTTCATGTGGCGTTTAACCAGAGGGGCAAACACGGCCTTCAAAGAGGGTAGCACGAAACGAAGCCCCCGCCTCGGCCCTCCCGTTTGCGTTGTACCTGGTTCAGGCTGCAGGATGCGGCTGGAGCCGAGTGGCGGCTCTTCCACAGTCCTCATCCTCCCCGGGTTTCCTTGCTGTCCGCCTTGGGTGCTCCACTGGGGCGTCCAACACCCCTGGGAAGCCCAAAGCTCAGTTTTAGCATTTTTTAGGGTTTTTTTTAATCAATAAAGTACAGTATTGCCCTTTTTTTTGGGTGGGAAGGAGGAGGCTATTTCTTTCTTTCTTTTTTTTTTTTTTTTTTTCCCAAGGGCCCCTCAAAGCTAAGGAAAGGAAATCAGCACTTGTAAAACCCTGCGAGACCTTGTGCTGGTGACTTGTGCTTCTCTGCTGCCAGGCTGCCATTGCCACAGGGACAGCAGCTCCCTATGCACACACTAGGTGCCAATAGGGCCAAAAAAAGGGGGAAAAAAAAGAAAAAAGGGGCAAAAGCAGGTCTCTTTTTTTGCAGACGTGACTCCTGGTGGCAGCTGGGGACATGTAGGCAAAGTCCCACCCAAGGCCAAGCAGTCACAAACCCTGGCAGAATCTGCTGCAAGGCGGGGAATGAAGCATCCCGCTATTGGAGTGGGGAAAAATCCATGTGCACAGGGTAAAACAGGGCTGGGAAGCACGCACGGAGCGTGCACGCCTGCACGTGAGCGCAGCCCTGCACAGGGCAGTGTGCATGCTGCTCCCGAGGCCGGGATCCGCATCCCGAATCCCACCTCCCTCGCGCCTGGGGCCGGCCCCGGGTTGCTACGGGCAGCGGAACCGTTCCGGGCGCCCGCCTTTAAATTATGAGCAATTATCAGCGGGAAAATGACAAGAATGGGAAAATTAACAAAAAGCTCAATGCGCGCAGCTAAATGGCCAGCGTAAATGCATTCCTCTTAGGCAGTCGATACGGGGCTGGCGGTTGCTGGCTGCGCCTCGTCCTCGTCACACAAAGCCTTGACCTTGGCCTCATTGTCCCGTGTGCCGGGAGACCGAATCCCATAACAACCCGCTCGGCGAATGTATTGGGCCAGTAATCCATAAATATTGATTCATTGTTTGCAGTGTAATTTAAATGTCAGTTATAAGCCCGGGGCAGATAAAGATCTGTATCAACAATAAAAGTGGATAGAGGCTATAAATCCCCCCCGGGCGGACGGATTTAAAATGGATATGGAATGCACGCTCCCAGGGAAAAGAAAAAAAAAACAGGAAAAACAACAAGCACCCCCTCCATTCTCCTCCCCATTTCCTGTGCATTAAAAGGAAGGAAGATATTGATTATTTGGCAACCAGTTTGGGTTTGTAAGCCCTGAATGAGGTGGCCCTGCCTCTGCCGGCACCGTGCGATGCCGCTGCCTGGGAACCGGCACCCCGGGACCCCCGTCCCCAGCTTTGAGCCTCTCCAGCACACAGAATCACCTTTTGTTTGTCATCGTATGGGACGGGTAGATAAATTGCATTGAAAGCCGAGGAATTGTCATGGAATAAACTGCAAGAAGTGTCAAAGGGCTTCCCGTTGAGTGCAGGTTTTCTGGTACGTTTGGTGACTTCGCATGCGCTGCAAGTGGCCCTGCCGTGCGCAGCCGTGCAGCTGATGCACGCTGCAGGCCGGGGCTGCACCACGAGCTGCTCCTCACGGGCCTGGCTGCTCCGGGGACAGGGACAGCGTGGTCCTGGGCTGAGGGGCCAGGACACTCCAAGGCCGGGCTCTGCAGCAGGGCCCAGGCAGCTCCAAGGGGCAGGAGGCCTTGGCCCTGCAGCACCGCCGGGATGCAGCATCCCCGGTAAAAAGGAGGTGTTTTATCCCACATCCCACCACATTATCCCATCCCGCTCCGCACATAGCTGCCAAGTTGCCCAGAGCCCTCCCGGATGCCAGGTCCCATCCCACATGTCCAGGCCACCTGGATCCATGCCCGGGGCTAGTGCTGATTGCAAGCCAGTCTTTATTTTCTTGAAGAAAACACCCAACTCCTGCCATCCAAGGGTTAAAATACCCCCTTTGCAGTCGTGGTGCTGACATGCCTCTTATAACGAGAATAATTTAGTTTTGTCTCTTTATACCAGACCAATTGGCAACTCGCAGGCTCTGCACAGAAACATTTCCACGGCTTCCTTTTTGTCTTGCAGAAATAAGACACAAACCCGCGGCTCTTTCCTTCAAACAGAGTCTTCTTTCTGCAAGTGTATGTAAACCTGCAGCTCAAAACCATTCCGCATTCAGGTACGAGCAGAGAGCAATTTGAAATGTTTCTTCTTCCCAAAGCCAGAACTTCCCATTTTCTCCCACTGGCATTGTTTTTATGCAATGCACTACAGGGATTTTTCTTTTTTTTTTTATTTTACTTTAAGTAACAGCCATTTAAATTTTTTTATAGTCTAATATCTCTGTGAAGCAGCCTCAGAAACTGAGCTCATTATTTATTGAGATCTAGCCGTGACTTTAAAAGAAATCTTTTATATCAGCTTTGCAGCACAGTAATCTCCTTCGTCTATCTGACAGGGAGGAAAACCACAGCGCACCAACCGCTCTCGTGCCTTCGAATAGGGGTTCAAAGGGGCGGCAGCAGGGCCTGCAGACCGCGGAGCCGAGGCCGCGAACCTCGCCTCGCCGGGCAGGGAGGCTGGCGGGATCTTCATCTCATCCCTGGGGAAGGAAGCAAACAAGATGCCCAGTCTTTTCTCGCTGGTTTTGGAAGGGCTTTGGGCTGCCTTGGTTTTGACAGGGGGAGAAGACCCAAGTGCAGAGGCTGGGGAAGGTGTGGCCTTCATGGCCTCTGCTCCGTGGACTCTCTCTGTGGCCTCTGCCCTATGGCCTCTTCCCAGTCACCTCTTCCCTGGGGATTCTACTCCACAGACTTTCCTCTGCAACCTCTGCTCTGTGGCCTTTCCTCCCTGGAACCTCCTCTGTGGCCTCTGCCCTGTGGCCTCTTCCTCATCACCTCTTCCCCGTGGACTCTGCTCCATGGACTCCTCTCTGTGGCCTTCACCCTGTGGCCTCTGCTCTGTGGCCTCTGCTCCCTGGAACCTTCTTTGTGGCCTCTGCCCCATGGATTCCGCTCCATGGACTCTTCTCTGTGACCTCCACCCTGTGGCCTCCGCTCCCTGGACCCTCCTCCGTGGCCTCTGCCCCACGGCCTCCACCCCGTGGCCTCCGCCGCGCAGCCTCCAGCTGCACGTGTGCCAGCAGGGCTGGTTAATGCAGCGGCTTCAGACTTGCAGTCCCCGCACGTCGGAGCCCGGCGCTGCCTCCCCTCCAGTTCACATATCCCCCTTGGAAGTTTTCATTAATATCCCATTATCCGGGGGCTCGCGGACGCCACCGCGGCGCGTCCGGAGGCGGCGGCGGCCCCGGCCTCCGCCGTGACCTTTCCACGCGGCACGAGCTGTGCACGTTCTCATCTTATTGGGCTCAGGGCCTTGAAGTTTAGGAGTTTAATTCAAACCCGCATTATTATGACTTACCCTTTACGCTCCCCTTAGGATGATTAATCCGTGGAAATAAAAAATCTGCCCCCTCTCCCCCTTGGATTTGCGAGGCACAAAAGCAGCAATAATCCGTCCTCTGGAATAAGTTAAAGTGGATCTGGAGAGCGACTTTTTGCTGCTGCCGGGGCGAATGAGCCGTGCGCGGCGGCATCGCGGCTTGCTCTAACCTTTGCGTTCGGAGAGTTACATTTTAATCCCATATTTGAATAATGTGAGCAAAAGTCCTTTTCTGCTCACAAACACAAAACAACAACATGCCAAAGCCAGCTTCCCTTCTAGCCGCCTTGCTTGGGAAGTGTTGCTTGGCTTAAAACTCCAGGAAAAGCCCAGCCCAGAACGGAAGGAGCCCTCCAGGCTTGGAAAAGGGGGACCGGCAAGACCGGGAGGCTCCAATGGGAATGGGAAAGACAGGGAGCTGGGGCTGCCCTTGCGACCCATCTCATTCCATGCAATCCCAACCTCTCCCCATGCACGGAGCTGTTGGAGCTGCGACTGCAGCATCCCCTTGATGGTGGAGCAGCGGGATGCGTGTCCACGTACCCAGCAGTGGAATCGGGTCCCATACATTCCCCCTGCCTTATTTACAGCAAAGGAGAGGATCAAAAAATATGCAGCAAACCAGGCCAGTCTGTTTGCTTACGGTGAAGCAGCAGCACCAGGCTTCAATAAGGGCCAGAACTTCAGTGCATGCATATATATGTATGTGTATATATATACACACACCTATATATATGCATATATATAAGTTTAAGAGGCAGCCGACCCCGGGCGCTGCCGCTCCCCGCGGAGGTCACGGGGAGGCCGTGTCCCCCCTGGTTTTGGGAGCGCTTCAGTGTCAGCCAACGGCTTCTGCTTTGATCAATAAGCTGTGCCGGCTCCGAAGCCGGCGGTAATGGGCAACAAATTGAAGCCGGCTGGGAATGCTTAAGGAGAAACACACGGAGCAGGCGCGCCAGGAGCGAGGCTGAGCAGCCCTTCCCTCTGCAGCGGGGCCAGCAGGAGCATCCCGGGTCTCCCGCGCCGCTGGCTCCGGCTGCGGAATGACCCAGGCTCCCAGTGCCACGTACCTGTGGAATTGCATCCAGGTGCAACCCATGGGCATGGAGGCTCTTGCACGCTTTGCACGAGGCTGGAGAGGAGCAAAACCTCTAAACTTGAGTGTAGCCTGCTGCTTCGGGCAGCTCGGCGGGACTCGGACGGCAGCAGCGCCGATGACACCTAAACCAGCCCAGCAAAACCCCCGCAAACTCCCCCAAAACCCACGCAAGTATCGCAGAGCGCTTTGGGGCTCCCATGGGAACGGCCTGGATTTGCAGCAGAAGAGTTCGGGTTCCCGGCGGGTTCCCGGTGGCAGGAGGCCAGCGGAGCGCGCAGTCCACGAGCTGCAGGCCAGGCTTTGAAAGGAAAACCAGAAATAACGTGGCCTAACGAAGGCGAGGGGGCGCGAGGGGCTGATGGTCGGCCATGGGACTCTTGTGACCACGTCAGCCTCCCCAGCCAAGGCTGCGTTGTGGTCAAGCCCATGTTTTGTTTGGTGCCATGAGCTGTGTCAGTTCCCAGCTCACGGGCACGGCAGCAGAGCCGCTCTAAATACAACCCAAGCTGCTCGGTTGTCATATCTAGAGTCTTCCCACCAACACCATGGTGGAAACCGCGCGGTGCTGAGAGCTCAGCCCTTCTGAGCGCGACGGGCTGGTGTCCACATCCATGCCGGCGCTCGGGGCAGCTCCCCTCGCTGCACAAGGAGCGCAGAGCCCTGCACGACGGCGGCACAGAGCGCCTGCACCGCGGGACGATGGAGAGCCCACACCGCCTAAAGCACATTTCCCATTGTAAATTGCTCCAAATCATGGAAAAAGATAGGTTTATCTTTATTTATTTCCTTATTTAGAAATGTGGTGCTGGACTTCTCATCTGCCCTGTTTTTTCCTATGAACCACCATGGTTGCTTGTCGGGACCAAACCTCTTTGCAAGATGATGGGTGGCCCCGTGAGGTCCCAATCCGCACCAAAGATGCTTGTGTTCTCAGTGCCGGGTGGGAATGCTCCAAAAGGCAGCAGGGAAAACGTTCCTGGGGCAGCTACATGGGTGCTGGAGCAGATGCATCCCACCACCGAGCCACATCCAGGCTCAGTGACATGGGAGGGATGCAGAGCCCCGGGAACGGGAGCAGCTCGGAGCCGTAGGGATGCAAGCAGGTTCGCCAACAGGAACGTCACCGGGATCAGGCAAAGCCGCACACGGCGGGAGGCGGCTGGGACCCGATGCCGGGCTCGGAGACGCCGAGGCCGCAGCTCCAAATCTGACACCTGCTAATTCATCCGGAAAGGGTCCCTACCGGCCGGGCAGGGGAAACCTTCCCCGTTCCCAATATTTTAACCCTAATCTCTGACAGAAAATCTGATTTGGGATGTAATTTGCATGGCATGTCTCATGATTTCATTTAATCTGCCCAATCCTCTTAGGGAGCAGAACAGCATAAGTTATCACAGACAAGGGGGCTGCTTAGAAACGGCAAATCCGGCCGCGCGCCCCGGCAAACCCTTAACTCTTTAGGTGACCCCACTCGGGAAGCGCATGGTGATGGAGGGCCCAGTGGCCGGAGGGTCTCATTTTGGGGAAGAAAAGCCATTTCCAATGAGTTATTCCTGTTTTAGAGCTTCTCATCCTGGCTGGGCCCAAGGCAGCCGCTCCAGCTGCTGGGAATCTCGGTGTTTCCCAGGGATTTGGGGCGCTGCAGCGGAGGCGGCTCTGCCACGAGTCTCTAACCTCCACAGAGCCAGATTCAAATTCTGGGTCTTTGAGTCACTCCTTTTCTTCCCACCCATTTGCCCATTCCCAGATCTTATTTGTAACTTAAATACCCAAATACTGTCGTGACTGATGCACCAAAAACACTCACTCTGACTTCCAGAATTGCTCCAAAATTTCCTCCTGCCATAAAACCCGTGTAGAAATCTATTTGAGAGCATTGCTGGAGAGCTGCTTCTCCAGTTAACAGAGCATCCTCCAAAGCCTTTAGGCTTCATCTTTAATTTGTCCATATAATTACAGAGCAAATGTATTCTTTATAGCAATCAGGTCCCACATCGATAAAGCAATCAGAGCTACGTCCTATTTTTCAATTAACTCTTTGCAACCAATCCTGAAAAAAGTGCTCACACAAACACACACAAAAACCAAAATACATTTTAAATGATTTGTTGTGATCAAATAACTCCCCCAAATACCACAAAGTATTAAAATCCCTACTTCAATATCCTTTATCCTTTAAGGTTCTTTATAATTCAATAAACAGGATTTCAAATCCTCCCCAAACCAGAGTGGACTTGTTCTGCATTGCTGTTCCAGGCCACTCTTCTAATGCACACTCTTATTAAGCTGTGCAAGCTTACAGCTCTTTAATCTTTTTGAACACATGTTGAGAAGAATAAAAGCAATTTTGTTTGGGAAACTGAAGGCCATGTTCAGCTGGAAATAAGCTTTTTCTATAATCTCACCTCTTGCTTTGCAGAGCCGGCTCCAGGCCGCTACCCAGGAACCTGCGAGAGGCTCTGGCTCAGCCCCTCCGTTTGCTCCCTCCCGTTTGATTTATTTTTAATCATGGGAGGGGAAAATTCAGAAAAAAAAAATCCTAATTTTGGCTCTTCTGCCTTGAATCCGTACCGTTTTTACCATTTCTGTGCTCAAAATACTCTCAGATCCGGGCTGCTCCTGGATCAGGGCTAATCGGGATGTAATTCCCCTACCTCTCCCCTCTGCCCTTGGCGAGGCATAAATACAGATTAGAGGGTTATATAAATGTAATTTTCTAATTACTCATTTCAGATCCAGCTACTGCACTGGGCTGTCCCAACGGGCGGAGTGAGGAGCTGGACACCGAGAGGTCCGGGCTGTGCACGGGTGTGATGAGCTGCTCCACCAGCCGGTCTCAGCTCCAACCCCTCGCAGGGACCTGCAAGGACCCTCTGCAAAACCCTTCCCATTAGCTTAAAAAAAAAACCCTGGAATTTTGCTTCCTCCATCCCCAGATACCTGTGCTGCCTCTTTAAGCGCGTGCTGAAGTGCTCATTAGCTGCCCTATTTTTTCAGGTGTATTCTAATAGCGCTAATTAACTCTAAGGTAGATTTTAGCACTTCAGCCTCCCTTTCTGCCTTCAAATGCCAAAACAAATCTTGCCATAATTACCAGCAATCCTTTTCATTACCGGCTGCCTAATTATCCTATTAATAGCACATCCTAAGAGACTATATTTGCTTGGCAGGCAAATATTTGTTTTTAAATTAGCAAACACAAAGACAAACTGCTCTGTTTGCTGAAGGATTTTGAAATGCAAAATGGTTTATATTCATGGAAAAAAAACCCCAATAATCCAAGTAAAACCAAGTGCTTAATCCATTTGAAGCATTTGGGTCTTTTTCCGCGTGTTCAACAAGGGGGAGGATGACTGCACCCATGGAGGTGCCTGCAGACACCTCTATAACCACGTCTTGGTGTCTGCACGGGGGCTGCGGCGCTTTTATCGCTCGGGGAGGATATGATACACAGCAAACAACCAAAAAAACAGCGTCTTGCAGCAAATCACAGGTCTAGGAACCCATCACGCCCTGGAAAATAACAACAAGGGGCTTAGCCGCCTCGCTTGCTGGCTGCATTTAAACTCCGAGCTGGGAAAGGACATTCAAATAACACCTGCAGAGCATCCCTCGCAGGAGATTTACGGGCTCATAAACCACCAGGCACAAATTCTCCCTTTGCCTCTGCCGGTTTTTAGCGCTTTGTCTCGGGTAGCGTCGCCCCGTTGCTGTGTTGGGAGGCAGGAGCCGCTCTGCCCTCTCCCAGAGCCCTTCACGCAACATTCCCGGGGCATGGGGGAATCCTGCCGGGAATGGTTGGGGCTCAGCAGGATGCTCCGAGCCCTGGGCAACCTGGAGTCCTGCAGGAGACCCTGGTGCAAGATTGTGCTGATGCTTTTAACATTTAAGCTCAGAATCAGACAGGTCCCTCTATAGTATAGGGCCTAAGAGGGATTAGCCAGGGAAGTTAATTATTCCTCGTATGGAGGAACAGGAGGAAAGGGGATAACCCTGAACCGTGCTGCAGTAGCGAGCAGGGCGACAGGACTCGCTCGCAGCATCGGGACAGGGATTTTGGAGCATCCCGTTTATTTATGGAGCTGGGGCTGCTTCCCGGGGCACCTGCCTGCAGAGCTGCAGGTAGAGACAGCTCGTTTGGGAAAAGAAGTAAAAGAAAGGAAAAAGGAAATGAACAACCTTGTTCCTGGGTTATAGAGAGAGAAACCCAACCCCGTCCTGCAAGCCTGGAGGTGGAGGAGATGCCGGGGAGCGCTTTGCAGCGGGCTGTCCCCGCGTCCTGCTCTGCGTGTCCCTCTCATCCCACTGGGACAACCTCCACCACCTTCCTTTTCCCTCCAGCCGTAGGTGGAAGCAGGGGTAGGTGCAAGATTCCCTTTCAGTTTGATGAATCCTTCCTGTCGGGACCTGGAGAGCTGCAGTCCTGCAGGGAGGGACACTGGATCCCTCCTGACCTGGGAGCGGTCCCGCAGGAGCAGGACACTGTGTCCATCCAAGCCTGAGCACGTTCCATGGGAGCAGGACACGGCGCCCATCCAGACCTGGAGCAGGTCCTGCGGGAATGGGACACCACATCCCACACTACGGGGTTCGGATCAAGCATCTGCTCCCTGTGAGCACCTGGCTGGCTCCGGGAGCCTTTCCCTGCCAGCTCAACACCAGGATCACTCTCTGCCTGCACCTCCCATTGCTCCCGTGCCATGCGGATAAGCAGCCGGTGCAGGCAGCGATGCCTAGCACGTCCAGGGGGCTATGGAGCATCCTGGCCCTCCGGAACCGGCATCCTGCTTCCCTCTCCTGCATGGAAACGTGCCAGGAAGAAGGAGCTGCACCAGGCCCCAAAAGGGCCACAGGAAAGACAGCATCAGACACAAACCAAGCAAGGACACCAGCACCTGAAGGATAAAAGCCCGGGATGGGCCAAGAAAACCACTAGGCAAAGCGAGCCTTCCTCGGCACGGCTGGATCCCTGCTCCAAGGGGATCCCGTCTCAGCCCCTGCGCACGGATGCTATGGGAGAGGTGGCATCCTCACCCGGGAACACGGTGAGGGAAAGATCCTCTGCAGGGCGAATAAGGTTTTCCCCAATTCCCCATAACCTCTAGAGCAAAAAGGGGCAAGGGGAGGCGCACACGGGGCAGCCCAGCCACGGAAATGCCATGAATTATTCACACCGTGTTTGCGGCGCAGGGAGCCCGTCAGCCTCTCTGATTAAAAACCCAACGAGCGATGAATATGCAAGAGCCGGCGACTGCGCGGGGGGAACAGATTTGTCAAATTGTCCATACTTCATCCGGATAAAGGAAAACCTCAAGAGGTCCCCAAATTGAAAAACTTGCCGGCAAATCACAGCGTTATCGTCAGGATCAAATCCCCTCCGCCACCCTGGCCCTTCACGTGCATCCGAATGGGGAAATATCGGCGCCTCGGATCCGAGGGCAGCGGGAGGAGAGGCGCGCACACAGGAGGAAATGCGATTTTAATTCACATTGTGACTCCACAGCCATTTAATTATTTTAATTAGGCTTAATTAGTGGTAAATTTACAATGATATGCTTGATACCTGGCATTAAATCTTTCATGCATAAATGTTTTGTTAAAACGAGAAAATAGGCACGGGGCACTTTGCCAGCAATTAGCGCTGAAGGCGCTAATGAAAGATCAGTGCCGTGGCACGATGCGCCCCGACGAGAAGCTGCCTGCACGACCTGCACCCTCGCTGCCCTGCACCGCACAGCCGTGCTGCTGCCGGCCAGCTCGCTGCACACAGCCGCTTCCTTATATTGTATATAAGGATAAAATATCATGGTATGTATTATTTGCACGTCTGCGTAAAGCGATGCGAGCAATTAGGGAGGAAAGATGCGCAAGGAAGCTTGTGGGAGGGCTAGATGAGCGTGAACCTCCCCAAAGTTTAGGGCAGGGGAAAAAAATAATCCCGCCTTGCTCAAAATGACAGCAAGAAGCAGAGCACTAGGGAGAAAGGGCAGATTTTTTTCTGAAGTAAAAGATCTAGGGATGCAATTTCCACAGGAAACCTCATTTCTGCAAGTTGTGGAGTCTGCACAGCACCTGCCCCACAGCTAAGTAAAGACTTCATTTTGCTTTTGACACATTGGGGAAGATTTTGAACTTTCCTTGGAAATGGCCATATTTTTCCCCTTTAATAATAATAATAATAAAATAGTCAGCCCCTGGCAGGGAAGGGGATGCAGGTGGAGCTGGGGCTATTGTTGTTTCCCTGCACCAGCTGCCCGCAGGTCTGCGCCTCCTCCCTCTCCTCTTCCAAGAGGAAACACAAAGTTCCCTCTCGCAAACTGAGCGAAAGGCTGCCTTTTTGGGCGGCCCAAATGAAGTCTCCAACGCCAGCAGATCTGCTGCGGGTGACGCTGGTTGATGGACTGGTGAAGGCTCCTCCTGTGCCGCGGCTGCAAGCGCCCGGCAAGAGCACCGGGCTTCCCTGTGCAAGGGGCCAGGAGGGAGATTTTGGTGGCAATATCCTCGCATCGCCCGTAAATCAGCCCGGAGCCGTGCATGGAGATAGCCAAGGATAACCCAATTGTGCGGCTTTAATGGCATAAGAGCCAGGCCTCCGAGGGAATAAGATGTGCAGCCGATCAATACATGCCTTTCAGCTCCGAGCGGAGCAACTGGAAATCATTTCACTATTCTACGCATTAAAGGTCATAAGTTGAAAATTGCAAAGCATCCTTCCTCCATCGCATAAGAAAATTGCAGCACTTAGTAATCCCCCAGCCTGAGAGGCTGCCGAGTTTAAAATATGTGGGAAAAGGTGGTTTGCTTGGGTTACCATGAAAAAAAAAAATGCAGATAAGCAACAAGGCTCCAGAGACTGTGTAAAAGCTCTAGGCAACCACATGCAAGTGAGTTATTTGAAATACATGAGGAATGGGTGTTTGCTTTGCAGATGACGGTGCTGTATTTCCTCATTAGGCAGCGAGAGGAGCGCAACCCGCCCTCGTTGCCGCACAGACGAGGTGGTCGGGCTGGCTGCGAGAACAATTTGTTTTGCATCTCCGCCTTGGCTTTGGGTTGCTGGAGTGGCAGCGATGCAAACGAAACCCGGAGCGGCCCAGAGATCCGGAGCGGCCCGAAGGAGCCGGCAGGAAAATCCCTCCCCGCGCTCCTGCATCATGGAGCTGCTAATGGGAACCAGAAACCCTTAAGCACCATGAAAATAAAGAGAGGGAGGAGGCCAACCCAGACCTAAAACCACTAAGTGTTCTGGGGAAAGATTCAGATCAGCTGGTTGCAAAAAAAAATAAATAAATAAATAAAACAACCTGACTTGTCCCTCCTGTTTCTGCTCATTTTCATGTGGAAATGCTTTACTGAGAAAATAATCTTGCGCCCTAATCTCTTGTCTCAATGAGATTAATGCTTTGTACAGAAACCAACCCACGGAGAAGTTCAAGATGCAGCGCCTAATGTTTCAATTACAAACCTGCTCCAAATCCCAGGCAGATGAAGCCCGGGATTCTCTAACCAGAGCTAAGTGCGCCAGGGGGGTATTAACTATCTCCTCGCTCCTATTGATCTTCCTGTCTCCTGCTACCGCTGGAAACAATTAGAGGTCAATAAGCAACATGAGAGGAAATTTACAGCTGTCAGATAAACCATTTGGAAATATTTCCTTGCCCTTTTACATCAGTAGCTGTCAATGCTGCAATCAAATTTTTTTTTATGGAAAAGAAAGCGTCTTAAAAAATAGATCTGTTCTGTCACAGGGACGGGAAGGACAGCGTGTAAATGCACAGCCACCCACCAGCCTTGGAGCAAAACCTGCAGCACAAATAACATCCGAGCTCTTGATTTTAACAGCACGGCCGCCCAGGGTCCTGCTAATGCACTTACCCTTGCAGTGACCCTGGGGAGCAGAGATAAGAAAGATTCCTCTTTTAACCAGCAAGGAAACGGCACCTGCACAGGGTCCCAGGCTCCTGGACCAGGCTTTGTCCTTCCGCTCTGCAAAGGATGCCTGTGAAATTGCTGCAAGGGCAACGGTGCTGCTGCTCCTGGGAAAAGCAGCATTGCACCTGGGGCAAAGTCACTGCATCTGGGGGGAAATCCTTGCATTTGGGGTAAAATCCCTGCACCTGGGGCAAGGTGGCCCTGAGAAAGATCACCAAGGGGATAGAGGTTCCTGATCAATGCTATGGAACCCAACTTTGCTCATGGCAAGAAATTCAGCCTGAAGATGCACGGGTCTTGCATTAAAAAAAAAAAAAAAAAAAGCAATCAGAAGGAAAACAAGCCATAAAGTCTGCACATACATGACAGATCTGCTAAAGCAGCAGTTCGCAGCAGAGCCACTGAGCAAGTGCTTGAGCGGCTCGGTTTTGTAAGGAGTCATTCATGGTGCATTAGCCAGGCTCCGGGAGGAAGGGGCCGAAGGCTCCGTTTGCTGTTTATCTGCCGTTTCCCTCGTGTGTTAACTGCTCCTGCTGGAGCTCGGCCATCCTCGTGCTGCCACTGCAGAGCCCTGGGCAGGAAGTGTGTGGTGAAGCCTCGGGCAGGGTGCGTGTCCTGTGCAATAATCCCAGCACCCTGTGCAATAACCCCAGTGCCCCATGCAATAACCCCAGTGCCCTGTGCAAAAAAAGCATCGTCCTGTGCAATAACCCCAGCGCCCCGTGCAAAACCCCTAGCGCCCTGTGCGATAACCCCATTACCCCATGCAAAAAACGCAGCACTCTGTGCAAAAAAAACCCATCGCCCTGTGCAATAACCCCATTGCCCCATGCAGAAACCCCAGCACCCTGTGCAATAACCCCATCATTCTGTGCAATAACCCCAAGACTTCATGCAAAAACCCCAGCACCCTGTGCAAAAACCCACTAAAAAATAAACCTATCTGCTCAGGATCACGATGATCCAGTCTGATCCCAGCTCTGCTCTTCCCATGGCACACTCGGATCCCCATTGACTGCAACAGATTTGTAGCCACGTCAGCTTCATTTGATTAATTTGGTTTGGTATTTTTTGCACAGCGGGTCCTCAGTGCTCGTCTCTGCGATGCTCAGATCTCGGCCAGGTCCCTCTGGGTTGCAACCCCAAGAAATAACAGCAATAATGGGGCTCCCTGGCACACCTGCCGCAGGGAGGCCGCCGAAGCCTCGCCTCCGATACCGGCACCAGCATCGCATGGGACGGGGCAGTAAAAGCTGAGGCCAAAAGGACAAGCTGTGTAACTTGGCAAGGTCATTACCACCCTCTGGCTTCCCAAAGGCCTCTTGGAGAAAAGAGCCCCAGCAGCAGCAAAGGGCGATGTTGGGTGATGCTCTGTGCATGCTTCCCGTGAGCTCCTGAAGGCAAGAAAGCCGTCCCGACGGCACGGCCTGCCCCCGAAACTGCAGCATCGCCAGGAATTGCTTGCACAGGATGAACAAGGCCGTGAGCCACCTCTTGAGTGCCCTACACCCCCATGAGCCGCTGAATTAGGTGCCTGCCGGGCACCGGGGGTATTTGCAGCTGCTCTGCCCAGGAAAAGGAGAGCAAACATAAAATAGCCTTATCCGGGTGCTTTGTATCACCCCTAGCATCGGCGTCTTCAGCAGCCTTGATCCTGCCCCTGTTGCAGGGATCTCTGGTAAGGAAGAACGTGCAGCTTAAAGTCAATCCCGAGGCTTCCTGGGGGAGGATTGGTGCCATTTGCTTCCAGGTACAGGGCTGCACAGGTCCTCATTTTGTAGCATTAATGACCCCCGTGGCATGGGAGAACCCCGTGCACAATCCTATTCTGCAATGCAATAATGAGCCCTCACTGATGGCAATAAACCCATAGCCAGGCCCTGATTACGGGGCTTGGGGAATATGTGTTTTTCAAACCGAGAAGGGGCGTTTTGGAAGGCCGAGCCTGGCCCGGCTGCCCGTGCAGCATCCCGGGGCCCGCGGTGCTGCCCGGACGAGCCCCGGGCTGGCTCTGAGAGCAAAGGCCACCGGCTCAGCGCGGAAGCGCTGCTCTGCACAACGGCAAGCCCGCGTCTTTACTGAATCTCTTCAATTTTGAAAACAAACTCACAGCAAGATCTTGCTATTTAAAGAGCAGAAGACCGGGGCAGATGTGTGGAGGGACAGAGGACTGCAGAGGCTTGGGCTTCCCTGAGCTCAGAGATAGGCTGAGTACCGAGCTCTGCAGAAATTCCCTTTTCCCCTATGGAAAAAGGGAATTGGCAGCAGAGCAAGGGCTCGTTGCAGCCTCTCCAGCCGGGCATCTCTGGAATGATCCTGCTGGAGACCAAGCACCCATGGCAGCTGCTGGGGACATGGGGGAGCTGCCACCACCCTATGCAGTCCCTGCTCTCCTTGCTCCTTCCTGGCACAAGGAAGGTGAACAGCGGGACATGGTCCCATGGTTAGACTGGGATATAAAGAACCAGGAATCTCTGTGTTAAGCAGCGTGCTTGCACAGCTCCCCTTAATCCCTGCGCAAGCAGGTTAGTGCAGCTCCCAGGCCGAGCAAGCCCCGTCTCCGGTGCGTTATTCCATAGCAGCTCCAGGAGCGAGGTCCTCAGGTGCTCGTGTTGTCATGGAATCCATGAAATAAGATTAATCGGGGAAGGGGAAAAGAAAGTGTGAAATGGGAGCCTGGCTGGGGAGGACGAGAGCCGCTGAGCGGGGTTGCCATGAATGCCAATGATGCTCTCGTCTGAACATCCCCAGGCCCCTCCAAACAGAGAGATTTTCTGTTCTTGCAGCTCGTCCGTCCATGCGCAGCCTCCTGCAACCACCCCCGGGTTAGGCACCTCCCAGGGAACAGAAAAGGCGTTGGAAAAGGGCCCGGATTAATTCTGGGCCGTGCCAGGCTCCTAAGACCCCTCAGTGCAGGCTGCTGCTCAGCGGTGGACGTAGGTCCCGTTTTCCCAGGTGGGGACAAACCCCATATACTGCAGCTCACATCCTCCCCCCAACCCACAGGCCTTGATTAGCTGTGCTAATTAAGGCTATGTGGGGAACACAGGGCTGGGAAATTCTATAAATCTCCTCTTGCAGAGACTCTTCCCTGAAGGCTCTGGAAAAAGCTGCTTTGGATCCTTCAGCAGAGCCTGTTATAAACACAAGCACACATGCAAAAAAAGAAAAAAAGTGATTTTTTTCAGCCAAAATGAGGATGCCCTCGTTAAGCGCGAGGCCAGTGCTCCATTGACCGCGTGTGACAAGGACAAGCCGAGCTCCTTGCTGCCTGTGGGCCGGGTTTAGGTGCTGCTCACCCTGCAAACGGGCTCAACGGGCTGCATTCATTAACAGGACAGCGACTTTTTTGCTTTTTGTTATTTTTTTTCTCCAGTTATGGACCAATTAGCCATTCCTTAACCATTATCATCTGCCTTTGCACATTTTAATGAACTATTAATGCTGGGCAGCTTTAACTGCTGTTATTTGACAGGGATAAGGAGTTCACCTTTTACCCTGAGACAGCATCTTTCTTTTTTTTTTGTTCCTAGTGAGTTACTGGAACTTGAGCTTACAGGACCCAATTTCCACCCTGAAATGCCTGGAATAATAAATATATTTATACGTACGCACAGGTATAAATATGTATATATGCACACACATAAAGAAGGATGTGTTGATTGCAGGAAGATCTGCAAAGACGAGCATTATTTTCCTCCAAACAATTTCCAGGGCCCCTATCCAGCAGCCCTGGGCACTTCTAACTCTTATCAAGACAGATTATGGCAGGCAAGCTCATCGCAGAAGGTGGCACTAAATCACAGCCAGGGCTGCTCTTACATATTACAGAAGGAATCGAGCCATAAAATTTGGATATGGATTTGTACATTCCCTAATTCAGGGGTGGGCCAAGGTGTTATTAGAGCCTCATTTCATTCCCATCTCTCCTGACACGCATAAATCGAGCGGTTAGTTTTCCGGGAGATGTGAGAAAGGCTCTTAAAAAGGAGAGCGACTTCTATTCCAAGACCTCCCCTTACTGCTAATCTGAGTATCTTGCAGCAGAAATCACTCCGGAGATCAGTTAGGCATGCTTAGCTGATAATTTAAGCTTATAATTAAAAAATGATTTATTGACAGATG
>VZSG01001165.1:76415-86885 GCA_013398315.1 Nothoprocta pentlandii | reverse complement strand
TTTTTTTTTTTTTTTTTTATTTTTAATAAACAATCTTGAGCCCAGCTGCACTGTCAACCTCAAACTGTGCCATCCGGATGCATGCAAAGATGTACCCATGCCCTGCGCCCCTCAGGCACGATGTCTATGCCAGCAACAGGCCTGCCTTTCTGCTTGGCTTCCAATGGTTTTTATACACGGACTTCCAGCTTATGGCCATGCACCCTTCAGCTGGATTTCATCCCCAGCCCATTCTCTATGACTCCATGGTTTTGCCCCCTGCACAGCCCCAGGGGGCTGGAATAACTTCCCCCCCCATCTTCATTTATCCACGGCTTTCTCTGGATGCTCCCTGTGGATATACTTCTCCCTAAACAATTCCAGTTCAGCTCCATCCCATCTGGGGATGGAGATACCCAGGAATCATCCTGGATGGGCTGTGACGACTCCCTAGGGATTGGGAAGCTCCTGGGGATCTGACACATTTTGGGCCTGTTCTTTGCTATTTTAGGCAATGAGCTTGTCCAGTTGCAGTGACTTCATGGGTGGAGGAAGCATGTAATTGCGGAGGAGTATGTATTTTATATATATATACATTTGTAGCATTTAAATCTGATTAGAAAGACATGACTCCCAACGCAGAAAGCAGCATTATCCTTATGTAACAATAAAATCTAAAATTTAGAGCAGTGAATAGAAATGGGCTGATCTCAAGGGGTTTGGAGATTATGTTCAGTCCAGCTAAGTGCTCGGCTATTTAAACCACTAGTGTGCACAAAAGTGGGTCGGGAATCCTGCGGGAATGCCCTCCTCCATGGAAGCTCTTGCATGTCTGGCTTGGACGAGGAAGAATAACCATTCCTGGGGCAATTTTCACCTGAAAACAGGAAATGTGGAGTCACACGGAGAGGTCGGACCCATTTCTGATCCAAACGAAAGGCCATGTGAAGGTGGAGGGATCTGTAGCCCACCCTTATCCTTCTGCCTGTTCCTGGCCATTCCTGCAGCGTTCCCCACTGCATGGGGCCATGTAAATACCTAAAACTATTGACACCATCCTAAACTTCAGAACACACTAGAGGGAAAACGCGCCTATTCCAACCGATACTATTGGATTGCAAATCCAATGGGTTTGGATTGCAGAGCTCCACCAGCGCTTGCACAGGCATCAGTGCAGCAAGGGCATTCTCCACGTGCCAGAGCCCATATTTTTCCCAGACCCTCTTCTTCCCACGCAATCCTCCTCCAAAGGGAGGGAAAAGCTGGTTCCTCACCCTCCCTTTCCTTTTCTCCTTCTGCTTTCTCTTTTTCCAATCTGAACTGCAGGCTTCAGGAAAGCAATGTTCCCGGATCACCATACAGCCCAGCCTTAAACCCACGGATGCAAACAGACTGATTTGAATAACGTTGCTGATTTGCATGCAGCCCCTAATTAGGCAGCCAAATGATTTTTCCCTCTCTTTTTCCAGTGGAGTGGGAGAACCCGCTCGGGGCTCCCCTGGAGCCTTGGGTCTCTAATGCAGGGACGGGTGGAGGAGCAATTACCTGGGACCTGGAACTTGTCTGGGCAGCACCCGTCCTGTGTAGCCTCCTTTGCTGTTCTTGGTGTTGCTGTTGCCCAACTATGATTTGTTTGAAGGAAAAAAAAAAAAAAAAATTGGGCTATGCCTTTTCGCTCATCGGCTGCTTAGCACTTGTGTCACTTTGAACCCCCCAAAATAGCAGAAATTGCATTTTATCAGAGCCCGGGCATTTTGTTAACTTGTTATGTGCTCTGACTGAGGCATAGAAAGTCCAGAAATCCCCAATGATTTCCAAATCATTGGAGAGGGGAGAGGGAAATCCCCTCTCCAACGAGCAGGCCAGCAGCATGGCACGGGCTATGCTCCCCCTAAAAGTTGGGGATGCATCACATTTAATGGGCTCCCTCAGAGAGTCTGCAGCACCCAGAGCTCCCCAAAGCATCAGACCCATTGCACACTCAGCAAATACAGCTTGAATCAATATTTTCCTAAACAAACAAGGCCAACTGTGAGGTATTCCCCAAAGAAGCGTGGAAAATCTGCATGCTCTTTGCGCTAAGGACCAGGCTTTGCAAATGCAGCAGCTGTCTGAGGTTGCACACAGCAGTGGAGTTGCATTTAACATCTGCGTGTGAGGCTCGAGTGCAGTCTAGGCAAACCCGCCTGAATCCATTAGCTCATGGTTTTAAGTACAAACTCACCCTTATTGCTCCTAATGAAAGAAGAGCCCCATTTAAGGCAGGTCTGAGGAGGCTGCTCCGATGCTCACTTAGCTGGGATCCGCAGGAACAACAGAACTGAAACGGAGAAGAGAAAGTCCAAATTAAAACCCTCCAGGAAAAGTGTAGAAAACAGACTGCTTGTTAGCAAGACTAAATGAACACCCGATAAAACAACAGCCTGGCTTTCAATTCCTTCCACTTAGCGGGATTTCTTTCCCGCGATTGATCTGCTGTGGGAAGGTACCTTCTCTGCTGCTCAGTCACCAAGCCCCATCTCATCATTGATTTTTTTTTTCCCCAAGACTATAAGGCTCCGTTCGGGACTGGCCACATAATGTAGGAAACGATCTGCAGATGCCCTGAGTAAAAATAAGTGTTTTATCTGCTCTTACTCAACGCTTGGCCATGACGCAGCCTTTCCTCAAGCACTGGGGTGCCCAACTGGCTTATTTGTTCCAACAGCAGTGAAGCCCCAGGGGCTTGTGCAATTCAGCACGTCTGGAGCTTCGTTTAAGGGAACACGTCATTCATTATTTATCACTCTCTTATTTATCCCTCTCTTTAAAGTGCTTCAGATGGCCAATCAATGAGTAAAACCCGTACAGAGCTGAGAGCATCAGAAGTAACACCCCGAGCAGCCAAGCTCGCTTCTCCGGCGACGGGAAGCTTATTCACCCTCAGCTGACGACAGCAGCCGGGCAATCGTGCTCAGCCTGCAAATGAATTATTTTGGAATAAGCAAAGCACCCAAGTCGTTCGCTAATGCATTTGCGGTCAGCAGCCTGTCCCACCTTGGACACCCTGTGAAGGGAGATGGAGAGAAGTAGAAGCCCCTGGTGTGTTTTGGGGCTCTTTCTTTTAAAGCTGATGCTCCCCTAGTTTCCCCAATTCCCCCAATTCCTAGCCAGGAATCCAGCTCCACCACATTCCTATTACAGCCATTGCGGGATGCTCCTGGCAGGGCAGCCTCGTGCTGGGACCCAGCGAGCGCTCGTGTCCCCTCCCCACCAGCCAAATCCCGTGAAATCCAAGGGAAACTCTTGCTGGAAGCTGTGGAGGTAGCTGCATTTCCAAGGTGCTCCCAGTGCTGCTCCAAGCCAGGGCAGGGCCGGGCTTCCAGCAAGAGGAACCGGCCGCTGTGGAGAAGAGTCCGGTGGCTGTAGGACACGTGCACAGGACCCCGTGTTTCACAGGTGGGAGAAGGAAGAAAGGAAAAGCTTCTGATTCTTCTTTTTTTCTTTTCAAAAGATGCAAAATGTTGAAGAAATTGTGTCCTGCCAAACTGAACCATGAAACAACCATTAGGACTTTGCCAGGAGAATCAATATCTTCCAGAAACGGTCCCTCCTCCTGGAAAACAGGATAACTCCTATGGATATTCTCACCATCCAGAGAGGGGTAACGATGCACAGTCCAGCCCTGGAAATTCTGTGAAAAACAGGCAAATTCCAGGCTGGGTTTTATTGGGGTAGATCACGCTTAGCATGGTCAGCCTCACTAAGGCCAGCCCTATTTTAACAACATCCCTAACGTCCAGGGCTTGCTCGGATAAACGCTTCGGCTTTGGGGCCGCATTAAATAAATAAATATGTTTTGAAGTTGATATAATGCTTTAAAAATTCATTAAAGAGAAAGAGACTGGCAAGATGCAGCCGAGAGCGTGTGAGCACAAGGCAGGCTCTGGTTTGAAAGCCCTGTGCAGTTCTACTTACTGCCTTGATCTGTGCTGACAAAAATGTGCGTTCTCCACCAGAAACGGCAGCAATCCCTGCCATATGGACTGCAGAAAATTTCAAGGGACATAATTAATAAGAACTAATTAACCTCATGAAATGCGCTTGTTGCCCAAATCCTATTTGAGGCAGTTTTCACTTGATCTGCCCCTTTTTTTGCCGCCCGCCCCCGTCGCTGCAGATAAGGGAGCAGAGGCAGCTCCGGCGCTCGGAGCAAACGCGGGGACACGGAGGGGATAAGGCAGACAAAGCACTTCACATGGTCCACTACACCTTTAATGTACAGAAAGTAATTAAAACGGGAGACAAATTCATCACCAGTCAGCTCAGCTCAAAGTGCAGCTCGGCTGTATCTTCCTTATGCATGGATAACATGATGTGCATATCCGTCATAAAACCTGCATTAAAAATTAGTCAGAGCTGTTAGTACATCAGAGCGGAGCAGATGGTTTATGCTCTGAAGTGTTTCAGGAACCTCATTTTCTCATACATGGCTGCCTCGTCGGAGGCCCGGGCTGATATTTTCATTAAACACACTCCACGGAGCAGCTCGCGCTTTACGCGGCACGGGTGACTTCTTGCACGTGGGCGACTTCTCGCAGCGCGGGCGACCACCGTCACCTTCCCCAGGGACTCTGCAAAATGAGCAGATATTCTTACAAAAGCAGAGCCGTCCCTCTGGTCTCGATTTCCCCGCTCCCCCAGCCCGGCCGTGGATATCCCCGTAAAGCCCCGAGGAGCCGGCGCATCCTCTGGGAACACAACCTAAGCGCCTTGGCGCTGCAGGAGGCTCCAGAAGAGGCAGGAGGAGGTGAGGAGCAGCTCGTAACATCTCTAGGTGCAAGCGTGGCCCTGGGGATGTTGGCACCGCTGCTGCCAGCTGCCTCTACCACTTCTATAGCTCCCAAGGTTGGCACCCAACACGCCTGTGCTCTGCCCAGGGTGCTCAAAACAGCTCTAAACAACCCCAAATTTCACAGGGCTTCATCCTGAGGCCTCTTTCCTTCACCCGAAGACCTGCTCTAGTCAGGAATGCCGCAGCCGGCTGCTCTTCCAGCCCTTTGCAGTAATAGCTGTTCGGCATTTCAGATTAAGTTTAAATTGGCCAAGGTCACGCGCGTTATAATTTAAAATTTGTTATCTGAGCTCAATAGCCCATTAAAATGAATACCTTCCTGCAGAGAACAATTCAGGGTGATCACACTCACTAAAACCAGCCCTGAGATAGAAAAGGAGGGAGCAGGATAACGTTTTATACCTAAGAAACGATGATCCCCCCTGGTCAGAATTAAGAGTGGGCACCGCGGAGCCACGAGGTCTCTGCGAGCACCAAGATAACAGCGCAGGGATAAAAACCCCTGCAATGAATCCCACTGCTGCAGTTCATTTTTTTTCCCCCTGATTTTCTTTCCACAGCTCAGATAAACAACTTGCATTAGATTGAGGCACAGGGATAAGCAGCTTGTGCTGCCTCCAACTTCCCAAGTTCCCAGCAGAAGGAAATAAGGGGCCAGGAGGAGCAAGGAGCAATCCATACCCTCAGATTTGTAGGAAATTTCCGCCCCCTGCCCAGCTCTGCAGGGTCTGTGATAAAAACTGAGATGCGGATCCTTCACCTTGGAGGGCAGCTTTCCAGGTGAGACGTGATGCCATTGGAAAGGAGGCAGCCCACAGCTCCTCCAGCACTGGCAGCACCCAAATAGAGTGCCCTGGGTGGGAATTTATCCCCTGGCAATTGGGTGATTACCTGGTGCAAACCCGCCTGCACACAGTCCCCGGCAGCTCTCCAGCTTTAGGTGCAACGCAGGCCACCTGCACCACAATTAGCAAACCAGAACATGTGAAATTCCTTATCTGAAAGGCTCTGAGCTCCCTCCCTCAACCTGCATCTTCTCCAGCCCTAGGCGGAAAACCACCTCCCGATAAGAAAAAATCCGGTTCTGAGGGTGCTCCACTCAGCCCCATCTGCTCTTTGCACATTCCCGTAAACAGCGCTGGCAAAGAGACCCAGCCCTGGGAGAAACGAGCAGCCTTCCCCCGTCCATGGTTGTGTTGTGGGAAAACCCTCACCATTTGCCAAGCTTCCTCCCTGGGAGATAAACATCAGCCTGGTTGCACCTCGTGCTGCGTTGTGCAGGGATGTCTGCTTGTCTCCTCCTTCCTATTGCTCTGCTCTTCCCTATTGCTCATGCTGCACGGAGGCTGCCCAGCCTCTGCCCATCCTGCTAGCCCTCTCTCCGGGAGCATCCATGGTCTGGATGGATGGGATGTGGAGGACTGGATGCTCCGGGGTGCGGAGCTGCAGGTCTGGCACGGCCAGAGGAGCTTCCCGCATCCATCCCCTCTGGAAGGAGCTAGTCCTGTTTGCAGAGCTGCAATGTTAAAAGTTGGGAGCCTCGAGGCGCGTGACACTGGGAGGGCGTCAAATGTGAAAAAAAACCCCAAAATACATTAACAGCTGCACCATGTGTGTTGCAATTGGGAAAGCATTGACAGGATGCCTGCCTGGGGTAGTTCGCCTCCTTATCGGATTTACTCCGTGCAAAAATGAAAGGAAAAAGAAATCACATAAGTAATTCCCACAGGGATTCTCGCCCGCGAAGTGCAGTGCCGCCTCTGCAGAGCAGACGTGCTGACACAACAGCAGCAGTTTTGCTCCCTAATTTTCCTGGAGCTTGTAATGATCTTTAAAAGAAACCTCATGTGAGTTCACTGCCATTTCCCCTCTTCCTTTTATCTCGGTTCGGTTTACGGTTATGTATCTGCCTCTGGACAAAGCAAGGTCTAATTAGCCACAAGCCCCTATTTATCATTTATCATCAGCTAAAGTATGCTGCAACAGAGAATAAATTTGATTTTTTTTTTCCAAGGAGGATCTTCAACTTCTGCCAACAACATTAACAATCTGTAAAGTAATGAGGTGCTGTTGATGGTCCTAGACAGGTCTAGACAAAAACGTAATTACCTTCTGTGCTGTTATAGTTCATTAAGGCAGACGTGTTGTAGACCAAGCCTGTACATCACAGAGCGCGGCTCAGCCCAAAACACGACCGGGAGAAGAGCGGCTGGACCCCTGCCCTTCCCTGATGTCCTGCGGACAGGGCCAGGGCGGTTAATGGGGCGGTTTCACATCTCTTTTGGAGCAACTGCTGCAGAAAAGCGGCGCTATTACCCTCTGCAGCTGCTCTGCACGTTGTCCGTGTTGCTAGAAGTTGTGGCTGTATTAAAGGACCTCTAAAGAGTTCAGGGGACGGGGTGCGTGTGGTTGTTCAGGGCGCAATTACCGAGCACGAAGCAGTCCCAGGTCCCCAGGCTGCCCCTCCATCGGGAATGGGAATGCTCTGGGCACGGAGCTCTGGGATATCCCACAGGGATATGGGCTAGCTGGGCCTGGGGGGGTGGTCTTCTTCCTAGTTTATCCCAACACCTCATTCCCCCATCCTTCCTCAGGCCAAATAGCTGGTGACTTCACTGGAAACCATCCCCACATTAGATTCCTTGTGGGTTTATAAGCAGAGCTAGAAGAGCAAAAGTGCAATTTTACATCGCAAAAAAAAAGTCATATTTCATCACTATTTATGTATTATTATTATAGATGTATGTTATATTTTACATTGCAGTAGTCCTTCAGGATTCCTTGCGGGAATGCCGAGCTCCATCCTGCTGCGCTCCCCGCTGGGAGCCGCAGCCAGCGCCAGCTCCCGGCCAAGGGCGGCCGCAGCCGCAGGAAAACCCTGTTGTGCCGGGAACCAAACGTCTCCAGCAATTTGCAAACACAGGCAATATTTTTCACTCTAGCAGCACATCAAAAAACCACCGGTGGAGACAGCAGAACAAACCCAACCGCTTGCATCCAATTAACCCGACCGCAGGTTTGCTCCGGAGGAGCTGGCCTGATGAAACGTGTTTACCTGTTTGCCATTAATCGTGAAACAGGTTCATTAGGCAAGAAGTCTGCACGGCAGGAGCTGTGCACGGACAGGGGAGAACGGGCAGCTTGCTGTGGCTTCGGTCAGACCAGCAAAGAGCCAGAAAAGTCACTTCCCGGGAGCATGCGGCCGTCGGAATTGCTGCCCGGCATGGGAGGGATGCACTGCATGCGGAGAGGGACCAAAAAGAGGCAAAATGCCACCGATAAGCAAGGGCTCTGGGGGAGCGTGTCCGTCTCGGCGCGGAGCAAAGCTGCAGCCTGGCAAATGGAAAGGCGGTGGATCCGAAGCTCCATCCGAGCGTGGGGGCTCCCGCGCCGCATCCTTGCAGTCCCGCGTGGGATGTGCCGGATGGGGACACCCGCCAGGTCTGCTGTCCTCATCACAAACCTGCCCGTTAATAAGCATAATAAATTACCCCCATACCCTACCCAGGCTGGAGCCCATGCAAGTCCACCCACTGAACGCTCCGTCGTTATCTCCAGGCCCTAATTAGGCTCTGCAGCGCTGCGATGCAGACGGGACCCTCGCAAGGCCCTTCGTTATCCCTTAATGATGCTCCCCCTCCCCAGCCCTGCTGCGGGGGGCTCTGTGTACAGACATAAAGGGCAGCGCGTTTTGTTAAACGCAACCCTTGATCTTTTCCCTTTTCTTTTTTTTTTTTTAAGAAAAAAAAAAGCCCAGGAGCTGCAGGGCGCACAGGGATCATCGTTATCGCGCTTCATCCTCCTAACGAGCAGCCTCAGCTCCCTCGCAGCTAATTTTTTGCCACCCCACCAGCCTCGTGCCTTTTTAATGAAGGAGCCCCTTGGGAGAGGCCAGCAAAGCAGGGGCAGAGGCACCTGCAAAGCCGGGAATCCCACCCAGCTGATCTGGGGGGCGATAAATTGCATATTCGCTCTGCTCTCCATTGGCATCGCGCCCAGGAGGAGCCGCTCCTGGACATAATGAGCTTGCAGCACTCGAAACCAAAGCACTCCAAATTAAAGCACCAACCCGTTGCACATTGCAGCTTCCCAAGGCCACTCCTGGTGAAAACACCTTGTTATTTCCCGCTGCGGAGACAGAAGTTTCTTGCTGACTCCCGATTTAGTGCCAGGTCGGGCAGTGCCGGTGCAGGAGGGTGCTGGGTTTGATACAGCCCCCAAGAAAGCGGCGTTCCAGACTCCAGAGTCTGTGTTTTGCCTTGAAAAGCCTCAGAGATGGGGGGGAAAAAAAGGCACTAGGACGTAGTTAGCATTTAAATGGGCTGCTCTGTTGATAAGAGATTATAATAAATCAGGATATTTTCCCTAGTAGTCCTACCAGCGAAATAAAATGGAATGAGCAAATGAGGGCGAGCGAGATCTGGGCCAAGCTGTTGGGAAGGAGACGGACCCGCGCGACGGAACCGGCGCCGCGGCTGCATCCCGCGCTGCTGCATCCCGCGGAGCCGCGGGAATCCCGAGCCCGGAGCGGCAAGCGGGAAATCAGGGCATCCAAACCTCATTTCTGGGCCCCGACAGGGATGCGGCACCGACAGGAATAAATACACGGGGATTTATTCCTGGGGATGCTCCCCGTCCCTGCCGCTCGCGTTGAGGTGGGATTGCATTAAATGCGGACAAACAATGCTAATTTTCTCCTGCCAGCTAAAACGGTAATTTTTTTCCCCACTCCTGTTTTACTAAATCGCCACCTTTATTTTTGCAATGTGTCTATAATTACCAAATGTCACCAGGCTCTACCCAAAATGCCTCTCCTCGGAGTAGCGGGGATGTCTCCTCACTGCTGTCATTTTTTCAAAAATGTTATGATTGATAAAATTAAACTGTGAAGCCAGGCATGAAATCTGTCTCATATATATATATACAATTTTTTCTTATTATTTTTTTGGCACCAGGAGAAAACAATGCCAGTCAAAAAAAAAATGCCCCAAATGGTTCACCGGGGGACGGAGGGAATGGGTGTTTTTTGCTTGCAGAAGTTAATAAGACATCCTGAGCTGCATTGTTCTATTCAATTACTTACGAGGCCCCAAGTTTCTCCACTCTAATTGCTCCAAGCAGGGAAGCTTTAGTCACAGTGTAATGTACCCAGGCATGGATGGGGTTTAATGAATCATACTAACTCTGCACTCTAAGCAATTAGGTAAATCTAGCTGTTAGTTAGTGAGGCATAAAATAAATTTAATCTCTCTTCTAAAAAATCAATTATAGTGCTGTAATGTATAATTCAATTTGGGTCACGCTACATAAATTCTCTGTTTTTAGTGTGTTTTTAAGGCGGTTGCTGCTGGATCGCGCAGGCGGCGCGTGCGGCCGTGCTGGGTCCGGCGCTCTCATGTGGGTGGCAAGTGATTCCCAACGTTTGCTCCCAAGGTGCCCGTTTGGGAAGCGCGGGGATGCAAAGGGATCGTTGCAAGGGGAAAGGCTGGGTGTGGGCAGCGGCATTGCCCTGGGCTCTCCCTAAAGCCTTGCACAGATGCACGCGGTGGAGGATGGAGGATGGAGGATAGAGGATGCGTACACGCTGCAAGAGCATCCCATGGTGGTGGCACTGTAGGAATGCTCCAACAAGAGCATCCCATGGTTATGGCAGCATG